>WNGS01164858.1:71477668-71503501 GCA_020271785.1 Procambarus virginalis
GTCAAGTTTGACGTAACCCCACCTTCGTGGAACCCTACAAGTCAACAGTTGGATGCAAGCACGTCGAGAAGTCTTCCAAATACCTAGTAACATATCTAGACGACGAGGGAATTGACAGTGTTGTGAGCTTCAAGTGCTCTGAAGTCGGGTGCTGTGCATGTGGAGCTTAAGCAGTATCGTCTGGGACGGCTGATAACTTCACAGTGACTTCGTAGTGGTGAGAGGCAGTTCCTCTGGGAGTACAGTGACAAGGACTAATTGGGAAACATGCGACGACCGCCGAGACGTAGGCTGGCTGCCGTAGTTGGGAGGAAAGTTGACGGCCAGGAGACCGACTTCAACCCGGCGACGTACTGTAGGGGAAGGAGCACGGACCTGCAGTGTACAGAAAGCGGCGAGACGCGAAAATCCTAAGGCGTTGGCTTGTGTTTCTGGAGGGTGTACGAGGCGAGAGCCTGGACCAGGAGCTACAACCCAACTGTCATCCTAGGATAGGTGAAGTAGGTGTTTACAGTTACCCTCCCATTTCCCCTTTAGTTAGCTATATATTTTCTTGTCAGAATATTTTATATGTCGTGAGCAAGTCTCACCCGAGTCTAAGTCACAGAGAGCACAGTGTGTGGTGAGGCTACCCAGAGTGCTCACAGTATCAGTTTACATATATATCTATGTGTGGGTGTGTGCAAGCACCATGATTCATCAAAGAATTTACTGTGACTATTATTAATTTCCTGTGATTATTATTATATATATAATGGTAGTAAACCAGATATTGGTGTTAGGCTATGAGCCTAGAATTTATTGATATAAATGCCTGTGTATTGATCTCCAAGATTTATTGATATACATGCCTGTGTGTGTTGATCTCCATGATTTATTGATATAAATGCCTGTGTATTGATCTTCATGATTTACATATATATATGCCTGTAATTTGATTACTGATTTATCTATGTACATGACTGTGTACTGAATAATATCATATACGTGAAGTGATTGCCAGTGATATCTCTTTAAGAGAAAGTATAGATATAAAGAAAAGTTTAGTGATCAAGCGAGTGCATTCACAGTAAATATTATTAAGAATAGAGTAATCCTTTTGTACGGTGAAAAGTCGCTGTGAGTACAGTGTGAACAAGATATTGATCGTGGGCCAGTGAAATCATAAGTATGCCATGTGAATGTTGAATACAGCGTTTTGCGAAAAAGTTAAATAAACGGGGATCGTGATAGAATTAGAAAACAAGTACTAGTCTGTTCTCACGATCACGAGGGCCCCAGTCAGCTGAGATCTGACAGGTGATGCGTGGCGCTGTCGGGTGTTGCCATATCGGTGCGCTCCAGATTATTCTGCTACGGATTGAGCAGTTTGTCATATATTGTTCCTGATACATTGATGCATATATTTCTCGTTGTCTTTTAAGTAAAATACCAAAACTCTTTGGTGTTTGATATCATCCCCTCCATTTATCTTGTGACCGTATAATGAAGTAAAACAGAGTGACCTGCCTGATACCATATTATTTGAAATTGCTCTTACCACAATTACCACAATTACACCTCACCACTGCAGTGTTACTGGACACCTAAAAACACCAGTTGGCGACCTTAAAGGCTGTGTAAGAGTTCTGTGTCGGGGCGGGCCACAGATTGAGGGAACGATCTGCGCCTCCACTCATCTTGCAATTTAAGGCCGGTTGTGAGATCGACTGGGGTACTCTCCGGGGCGTGCAGTGGAGCCTAGAGGATCGAGGGAAGACCCGTAGAACGACGGTGAGTAAGGGTTATTGTCGGAGCAACCACCTGGAGAGGAGATCCAGTTTACCTTTGCTTTAACCCTTCACTAACGAGAACCGTGACACCCCGACAATACCCACAAGCACTGTGAAATTAAAAATATTAGAAATATGTACTTTCTCTTTTCTTTCTTTTCCTTTTAACCAAAATGAGGCACAGCAATGCATGGCGGGTACAGCTAGTATGGAATATAAACTTACTTGTACACTGCCACCACCTCCCTGCTAAAATACCTGAATGTGTCTAGATTACTGATCTCCCAGGAAGGAGAGAACTCAATAATCATGAACTCAAGGGCAATAGGGACTTCGGTAACAAAACTTGGGAATTAATTATATCAACATTGATTTACTTATTGAGAATATAGGGTTTCCAGTACGGCATATGAATACCACACAAAAAATGGAATAACAAAGCATTAATAACCTACAGGGGGGAATTAACTTGATACCACTAGATCAAACTATTCATTTTATTGAAACAGGCACGTAATTTTATAACAAATGAACATATATCCTACTCTAATAAAACCTCCTAAGGGGCAATGGTCTGAAATACTGAATATACATGAATACTCAAGTGGAACAATACCTCACTGCAATCTAACTTGAGATGTTGACAGCTGCTCTAAGGCCTTGATGGGACCTATCTCCAAGTTCTGCCCAAGACACACTATTTTTTTAACAAGCTTACCAGTGGCCAACAAACTTACCCACCTAGTTTCTTAGGCCCCATAAACCCCCGCCTTCCAAAGACTAGAGCCAATGAATTCAAACCAAACTGGGTGTTCTGGAGGCTTGGCCATTGGTTGTCCGGCACTACCCTCGGGGACTCCGCCTCTTGAGTCTTAGACCAAACAGTGCCATGAACCTAACCCCATCTCCTAGGCCTCCTGCTTTTCAACCAATCAGTTCCAGGCTTGACCATAAGGGTCTGTTTTCTCTTGACAGAAAACTCGTGTAACTGGAATAAGCCATTCTCTTTCAGTTCATATTTCTAATATTTCTCGTCGTGTTATCCTTTTTGCCCCCGTGGAGAGTCCACCTTCCGCAGTTTTGTACATCCTTAACCTGCATCACTAAAGCTTTTACCCCTCCTACTGTTCTAAAACGCCTTTTCCTTGAGCACCTTTCTTCTCACTCCCGCTCCGTTTCAGTCTTCACCAATGGATCTAAGTCTGTGGAGGGTGTAGGCTACTCTGTTGTTTTTACTGATTGCACCTATATATGTCCCTTATCTCCGGATTGGCCGTCCTCCTACCACCGTAACCGGCGGTGGGAAACGGCTCTGGTGAGGTTGCATATTGGCCATACTCGCTTAACTCATGGTCACTTGATGGAGTGCCGCCCTGCTCCTTATTGTCCAAATTGCATTGTCCCTCTTACGGTCGAGCATATCCTTGTTGAATGTCCTGACCTATAGGACGAACGTGTGTCTTGTTTTCCGACCGTCCCCCGTGGTCGCTTGTCCCTTGATAGTATTCTTGGTCACTCAGATACTATTGATTTCGTTTGTCTTATGCGTTTCTGTTCTCGTTTTGGCATCCTTGGTGATATTTAGTGCCTCTGATTATCCCGCACATTTGATGGTGCTACATAGGTTCCCGGTTTGGTGCCTTCTATTGATAATTACTTACTTGGAATAAGCCGTAACAACTAACTCGTGGGAAAGTTGCTCTGGCCACTCAAGGGTAACTTGAGAGTACGGTTTTATGGCACCGAGGTTATTGGCCCTCCAATTCGTCACTGGTATAGAGGACAGGGGGAAGAGGGAACAGAGTAGTGGGGGGGGGGGTGTAGAGAGGGAAATGAATGGGAATAGAATGGGCTGGGAGACGGCCTGGAAATTTGAGGGACTGTCAAGTCACCAGGGATCTCTTGACTCGAGTAGAATATGGCAGGAACGGACAAGAAGGGGGGTGGGGCGAGGAAGAATGATCAGGGAGGGGATGGGAAGGAAAATAAGAGAGGGATGAACAAGTGAGGGGGAGACGATCGACGGCAAGGGGAGAGGGGAGAAAGGAGAGCGGGAAGAAAGAGGAGAGGGGAAGAAGGAGAAGGGGAGGAGAAAAATGGAAAAGGGGAGAAGCTATGGTTTGCACAGATCATTGCACCTGTAGTGGCTGTCAACCAGGAACTGGGGACCTTACCTGCAGTGACTGTCAACCAGGTACTGGGAACTTTACCTGTAGTGACTGTCAACCAGTTGCTGGAGAGTGTGGCGGTGCTGTGGGTATGGGGACTTTACGTGTAGTGACTGTCAACCAGGTACTGGGGACTTTACGTGTAGTGACTGTCAACCAGGTACTGGGAACTTTACCTGTAGTGACTGTCAACCAGGTACTGGGGACTTTACCTGTAACTAGTCAACCAGGTGCTGGGAACTTTACCTGTAGTGACTGTCAACCAGGTACTGGGAACTTTACCTGTAGCTGTCATCCAGGTACTGGATACTTTACCTGTAGTGACTGTCAACCAGGTGCTGGGGACTTTACCTGTAGTGACTGTCAACCAGGTACTGGGAATTTTACCTGTAGTGACTGTCAACCAGGTACTGGGGACTATACCTGTAGTGACTGTCAACCAGGTACTGGATACTTTACCTGTAGCTGTCATCCAGGTACTGGGGACTATACCTGTAGTGACTGTCAACCAGGTGCTGGGGACTTTACCTGTAGTGACTGTCAACCAGGTACTGGGAATTTTACCTGTAGTGACTGTCAACCAGGTACTGGGGACTATACCTGTAGTGACTGTCAACCAGGTACTGGGGACTTTACCTGTAGTGACTGTCAACCAGGTACTGGGGACTTTACCTGTAGTGACTGTCTACCAGGTACTGGGGACTTTACCTGTAGTGACTGTCTACCAGGTACTGGGGACTTTACCTGTAGTGACTGTCAACCAGGTACTGGGGACTTTACCTGTAGTGACTGTCCACCAGCTGCTGGAGAGTGTGGAGGTGCTGTGGATAGGTTGGTCTAGTGAAGATGGCTATGAGGTTGCAGGTGTAGGCGCCACTGATGATGAGACAATACAGGTACCACACACCGACGAACATCCTCCGCCACACTGTGCGGGGGAGAGCCGGCAAGCTCTGGTTCAGTGGTCCTCGCTGTAGGTAGAGCCAGCTGGAGACCACGCCGCCCACCATGGCCGCCCCCGCCACACGCTCCTGTACACGATACCATTTTTGTTAATTTCAACCGAAAAAAATTAATCTACGAAGGGAGGCAGCAATGTTAACTCTTCCTGAACACCAGTAATGAATGATTTGTGAACACAGGCCTCGTACACTTACTGGTGTCTTGTGTCTCAGGCCTCGTACACTTACTGGTGTCTTGTGTCTCAGGCCTCGTACACTTACTGGTGTCTAGTGTCTCAGGCCTCGTACACTTACTGGTGTCTAGTGTGTCAGGCCTCGTACACTTACTGGTGTGTAGTGTGTCAGGCCTCGTACACTTACTGGTGTCTAGTGTGTCAGGCCTCGTACACTTACTGGTGTCTAGTGTGTCAGGCCTCGTACACTTACTGGTGTCTAGTGTGTCAGGCCTCGTACACTTACTGGTGTCTAGTGTGTCAGGCCTCGTACACTTACTGGTGTCTAGTGTGTCAGGCCTCGTACACTTACTGGTGTCTAGTGTGTCAGGCCTCGTACACTTACTGGTGTGTAGTGTGTCAGGCCTCGTACACTTACTGGTGTCTAGTGTCTCAGGCCTCGTACACTTACTGGTGTGTAGTGTGTCAGGCCTCGTACACTTACTGGTGTGTAGTGTGTCAGGCCTCGTACACTTACTGGTGTGAAGTGTGTCAGGCCTCGTACACTTACTGGTGTGTAGTGTCTCAGGCCTCGTACACTTACTGGTGTGTAGTGTGTCAGGCCTCGTACACTTACTGGTGTCAAGTGTCTCAGGCCTCGTACACTTACTGGTGTGTAGTGTGTCAGGCCTCATACACTTACTGGTGTCAAGTGTCTCAGGCCTCGTACACTTACTGGTGTCAAGTGTGTCAGGCCTCGTACACTTACTGGTGTGTAGTGTGTCAGGCCTCGTACACTTACTGGTGTGTAGTGTGTCAGGCCTCGTACACTTACTGGTGTCTAGTGTGTCAGGCCTCGTACACTTACTGGTGTGTAGTGTGTCAGGCCTCGTACACTTACTGGTGTCTAGTGTGTCAGGCCTCGTACACTTACTGGTGTCAAGTGTGTCAGGCCTCGTACACTTACTGGTGTCTAGTGTCTCAGGCCTCGTACACTTACTGGTGTCTAGTGTCTCAGGCCTCGTACAATTACTGGTGTGTAGTGTGTCAGGCCTCGTACACTTACTGGTGTCAAGTGTGTCAGGCCTCGTACACTTACTGGTGTGTAGTGTGTCAGGCCACGTACACTTACTGGTGTGTAGTGTGTCAGGCCTCGTACACTTACTGGTGTGTAGTGTGTCAGGCCTCGTACACTTACTGGTGTCTAGTGTGTCAGGCCTCGTACACTTACTGGTGTCTAGTGTGTCAGGCCTCATACACTTACTGGTGTGTAGTGTGTCAGGCCTCATACACTTACTGGTGTGTAGTGTGTCAGGCCTCGTACACTTACTGGTGTCAAGTGTGTCAGGCCTCGTACACTTACTGGTGTCAAGTGTGTCAGGCCTCGTACACTTACTGGTGTCTTGTGTGTCAGGCCTCGTACACTTACTGGTGTCAAGTGTGTCAGGCCTCGTACACTTACTGGTGTCAAGTGTGTCAGGCCTCGTACACTTACTGGTGTCAAGTGTGTCAGGCCTCGTACACTTACTGGTGTCTAGTGTCTCAGGCCTCGTACACTTACTGGTGTCAAGTGTGTCAGGCCTCGTACACTTACTGGTGTCAAGTGTGTCAGGCCTCGTACACTTACTGGTGTCAAGTGTGTCAGGCCTCGTACACTTACTGGTGTCAAGTGTATCAGGCCTCGTACACTTACTGGTGTGTAGTGTCTCAGGCCTCGTACACTTACTGGTGTCAAGTGTGTCAGGCCTCGTACACTTACTGGTGTGTAGTGTCTCAGGCCTCGTACACTTACTGTGTCAAGTGTCTCAGGCCTCGTACACTTAATGTGTCATAGTGTCACGGGACTCGCCTACCATCCAATAGCGTCCTCCTAACCCCTAGCACAAACCCTTCCTTGCTCCTGCACAATGCCCACCATATCACCCAAATCCTCCCTCTTCCCTTACCCCGAGTATCTCCTACTTTCTCAGAGCCTGGTCTTCCTGCCCCAGGCAGGCCCAGGCAAGACCTAAGCCCTCCATCCCCCACTCCACCTCCTCCGAAACCCCTGTCAACTACATCACAGGAGGGCCTGAACTCTCCCCAGTTAATCCCTTTCTCCCAACCTCATCACTCCCTGCCCCCTCACCCACAGGACTTCTTCCTGCCCCAAGCAGGCCTGAGCAAGACCTAAGCCCTCCATCCCCCCACTACACCTCCCCCTGAACCCCTGGCAACTACCTCACAGGAGGATGAGCCTGCCCAAGTAGCAATGACCATGGAACAACTTCCTATACTTGTGGGGATTGAGTGTGAAAATGGTTATAAGAAAGTAAGCTTCAAGGTAATGTACTCAAACATTGATGGGATTACCAATAAAGCAAGTGAACTGGCAGAAAGGGCACAAGAAGAAAACCCTGATTTAGTAGGACTCACAGAAACAAAATTGTCAGGAGTCATAACAGTTGCTGTTTTTCCAAAGTACTACTATATAGTAAGGAAAGAGAGGGAAGGAAGAGGAGGTGGAGGAGTGGCCCTGCTGATAAGGAAGGACTGAAGTTTTCATGAGATGGAAATTCCGAGTTGTGACGGGTTCAGAGATTACATAACAGGAACTATAACAATGGGTGGACCTGAGATAATAGTGGCAGTTATTTACAACCCTCCCCTAAATGACAGAAGACCTAGACAGGAGTTTGATAGGAACAACATAGCAACCAATAATATAATAGAGAGAGCAGCATCAGTTGCCTGCATAAATGGCTCAAGACTCTTAATCATGGACGATTTCAACCTTTGAAAGATAGACTGGGAGAATGGGGACCCACATGGTGGTGCAGATACATGGAGAGCTAAACTCTTGGAAATGGCAACAAGGAACTTTCTAAGCCAGCAAGTCAGGGAACCCAGAAGATTGAGAGGCAATGATGAACCAGCTAGACTCGACTTGATATGCACCCTGAATAAGTCAGAAATAAGGGAAGTCAAAGTTGAAGCCCCAATAGGAATGAGTGACCACAATGTACTGACTTTTGAGTACTTGGTGGAGGTAGGGATAATCTATCCAAGGATGGGATCGGAGGGGAAAAGACTAAATTACCGAAGAGGAAAATATGACGAGATAAGGCACTTCATAAGGGGAATACCATGGGAAACAGAACTTAGAGACAAGAATGTGCAGGACATGATGGATTTTGTCACCCAGAAGTGCCAGGAAGCTGCAGACAGGTTTATCCCCGTCCAAAAAGAGAGAAACGAAAAACAACACAGAAAAATCTTGGTTCAACCAGGTATGCAAGGTAGTGAAGCAACTGAATAAAAGAACATGGAGAAACTACAGAAATAACAGAACACCGGAGAGCAGGGAGAGATACTAGAGGGCCAGAAATGAGTACCTCAGAGTGAGGAGGGAAGCAGAGAGACAGTTTGAAAATGACATAGCGAGTAAAGCCAAGACCAACCAAAGCTGCTCCACAACCACATCAGGAGGAAAATAGCAGTGAAGGAACAAGTGATGAAATGAAAAAGGGGAGAACAGATACACGGAGAATTACAAGGAGGTGTGTGAAGAACACAAGAGATTCCAGGAGGTCTTCACAATAGAACAAGGAGAAGCCCCTGCACTAAATGAGGAGGAGGCAAACCAAGCAACCTTGGAGAAATTTGACCTCACCAGTGATGAGGTCAAAAGGTGCCTGTTGGAGCTGGATGTGGCAAAGGCTGTTGGGCCTGACAGAATCTCACCATGGATACTAAAGGAAGGTGTAGAAGCACTAAGTGTGCCACTCTATGGTGTATAACAGGTCACTGGAAACAAGGAACCTACCAGAAAGTTGGAAGACAGCTAACGTAGTCCCAATATACAAGAAGGGTGACAGGCAAGAGGCACTGAACTACAGGCTAGTTTCCCTAACTTGTATACCATGCAAGGTGATGGAGAAAATCACGAGGAAAAGGCTCGTAGAGCATCTGGAGGGAAATAACTTTGTAACGCAAAACCAACATGGGTTCAGAGATGGTAAATCGTGCCTCACAGGTTTAATAGAATTCTATGACCAGGCAACAAAAATTAGGCAGGAAAGGGAAGGGTAGGCCGACTGCATTTTCCTGGACTGTCAGAAAGCCTTTGACACAGTACCCCATAAAAGGCTGTTAAAAAAGTTGGAAGCAACAGGCAGGAGTAAAAGGGAAGGTGCTGCAATGGATAAAAGAGTACTTAAACAACAGGAAATAGCGAGTAACGGTGAGGGGGGAGACATCAGAGTGGCGAGATGTCACCAGCGGAGTCCCACAGTGCTCAGTACTTGGACCCATCCTGTTTCTAATATATGTAAACGATCTTCCGGAGGGTATAGACTCATTTCTCTCAATGTTTGCTGAGGATGCAAAAATTATGAGAAGAATCAAGACGGATGAAGATAGACAGAGACTTCAGGATGACCTGGACAAACTGGAGGTGTGGTCTAGAAAATGGCTGCTAAAGTTCAACTCAAGAAAGTGTAAGGTAGTGAAATTAGGCGAAGGGAGCAGGAGGCTGAACACAAGGTACCATATGGGAGGTGAAACCCTTCAAGAGTCAAATAGAAAGAAAGATCTGGGGGTTGATATCACACCGAGCCTGTCCCCAGAGGCCCACATCAAAAGGATATCATCAGCGGCATATGCTGGACTGGCCAACATAAGGACTGCCTTTAGAAACTTGTGTAAGGAATCGTTCAGGACCCTGTGTACCACTTATGTCAGACCACTCTTGGAATATGCAGCGCCAGCCTGGAGTCCATACCTAGTTAAACACAAGACAAAGTTTGAGAAGATTCAGCGGTATGCCATATATGATCTGGCATAGATATGATCTGTCCTCTAGTTTGATTTCCCTCATGTCTGACTCATTCAGGGTCATGAGATCATGTATAGCTGGTTCGTCATTGCCTCATTTTTGTGGGTCTCATGACTTACAAAGTTTCTTCTTATCAGGTCTAATAGTTTAGCTAAATTTGTTTCTCCATTTGTGTGTCTATTCTCCCAGTCTTTCTTCCCTTGGGTAAAGTCCCCCGTGATTAACCGTCTGGATCTATTCCTGCAAGCAATATTTTATTAATTGTTGCCAAGTTGCTTCTGTCATGCTCATGTCTGGGTCTTTTGTTGTCATTTAATGGAGGGTTATATAATACTTGGGTGTCAGTGAGGGGGGGGGGTAGTACCTCTGCAGGAAACAGTGGTACCTTTGGGTGGTTCACCTGCTGTGGTCCTCACCTGCACTCAACTTTCACCTGTGGCTCCTAGTACCTGTTTGCATGCAACAGCGGCCACACCTCGGTAAACTGCTTTGACTGGCAGGCAAAAGCAGGTAAGAGTAGCCAAAGGTTAGAAGCCCTCTGTGAGTTAAACCTTGTCTGCCTACTCATGCGACGACTGGACCGGCGGACTACCTGGATGAAACCACCAGAATGGACAGGAAGGCGGACCAGCAGAGCGTTGTGGACCGTAACTAGAGCGCAGTGAGACACGTGGGACACTGCTGGCCATCTACTGCATCCTAACCTATGTCCTGCTGCCTTGACTGCTGCATCCAGATAGACCAGGACAAGAGAGTGAGGCTGACGATTTGCACAACTCTACCTCACTTTAATCCAAATGAAGCGCAAGTCATGACTTCAACCAATACCTGGCAACCTCAAGTCCTGTAGCGATGTGTGAGTGGCGAAGCAGCAGGTGAGGATACACTGGAAGCTGTAGTCACAGACCTGCACACAGGTGGCTCAAGGCATAGGGTCGCTCTCTACTGGACCGAAGCAGCAGTAGAGTTCAACAGCCCCCTGGGTATCTGAGCAGCCTTCTTCAGAACAAACTTTGCTCACCTCCATGGAGGATGGGGCTATAAAAGATGCCTTAAACACAGCCTGCCTTAATTCACCGTGGCTAGCAAGCCACGGCTGGCGGGGATTCCCGACAGTAGTCGAACATATATAAGAAAAATGTTATGGTGCTCTATCTCGGTACTTGGAACATTCGAACTCACCTGAAAGGTGAACTGCACTGGTTGCAAAGGTACTAGCGTGCTGCAAGGTGGACATAGCAGCACTCAGTGAAACACGCTTGGTTGACAAAGGTCAGCTTACTGAAAATGGTGGTTGGTACATCTTTGTCTAGGGTAGTCGCGGTAGCGCCAAACGACGAGAAGCTGGTGGTGGATTTGCCATCAGATGCCCAAAAACTTGCCAAGCTCCCAGAGGACATCAACAACTCCTAATGACGCTCCAGCTCCCACTTCGAAGCATGTGGAATGCAACGCTCATCAGTGCGTATGCCCCAACCATGACCAACCCAGATGACATCAAGGAAAATTTCTATGAAAAACTCGACAAACTCATTGCAACAGTTCCAAAATCAGAGAAGCTTTTTATCCACGGGGACTTCAACGTCATAGTTGGGACGGACTACCAGACCTGGGAAGGAATCAATGGAAGACGTGGCACTGGCAACTGCAAAAGCAATGGCCTTCTGCTCCTCACGTTTTGTGCTACTCACGACCTCATCGTCACCAACACACTGTCTCACTTTCGCACCCGCAACAAGACATCATGGATTCACCCACGCTCTCGGCATTGGCATCTTATTGATTATGTCATCGCCAGAAAGTAAGACAGGCAGGACATGAGAGTGACTATGACCATGTGTGATGCCGCCTGCTGGACTGACCATCGCCTCAATGTGTCCAAGTGCAAACTTCGCAGCCTGCCCACGAGAAGACCCCAAGGTCAGAAAAATATTGAGACTCAATGTCTAAGCTGAAGAACAGCAAAGTTGCTAACTGATTCTTCAACGACCTAGAAGGCAGGATGCTAGACACACCCCAGAATGGCCAGAACAGCATCGATGTGAGTGGGGCAGCCTTCAGAGATGCAGTCTACTCTACTGCTCTTGAGCACCTCGGACCAGCAACCCACAGAAACCAGGACTGGTTTGAAGAAAACGATGAGGTAACGACAGATATTGCGGTATTCTCCTGTTCCGTGCACACCATAATAAGTCTACATCACAATGGAAGAAAGATGTCTTTACCGGTGCCCGAATAATGGTTCAAAGGAAACTGCGAGATGCAGGACGCATGGTTTAGCAAGAAGGCCGATGAAATCCAAGCTCATGCAGACAGTCACGACACCAAGCGTTTCTATGACGCTCTGAAGACTATATGTATATAGCCTTTATATATATACATGTCGTGGCTAGTAGCCAGAACGCACTTCACGGCCTACTATGCAAGGCCCGATTTGCCTAATAGGCCGATTGATTTTTTTTATTTTCAACAGATTGTTTCCAATTAGTTTATTTGAAATATTATTATTATATTACATTAAGAACATAATTTATTGAATTAGGTATGTTAGTTTAGGTTAGGTTAAGATAGGTTAGGTTAGGTAGGGTTGGTTAGGTTTGGTCATATATCTACGTTAGTTTTAACTCAGATTAAACGAAATTAACTCATACATCATGAAATAGATAGCTTTATCATTTCATAAGAATTTTTTTAAATATATAAATTCAAGAAAACTTGGCTTATTACGCAAATCGGGTCTTGCATAGTAGGCAGAGAAGTGCGTTCTGGCTACTAGGTACAACATTATATATATATATATATATATATATATATTATATATATATATATATATATATATATATATATGTGTGTGTGTGGGTGTGTTGTGTGTGGTGTGTGTGTGTGTGTGTGTGTGTGTGTGTGTGTGTGTGGTGTGTGTGTGTGTGTGTGTGTGTGTGTGTGTGTGTGTGTGTGTGTGTGTGTGTGTATTCACCTAATTGTACTCACCTAATTGTGCTTGCGGGGGTTGAGCTTTGGTTCTTTGGTCCCGCCTCTCAACTGTCAATCAACAGGTGTACAGATTCCTGAGCCTACTGGGCTCTATCATATCTACATTTGAAACTGTGTATGGAGTCAGCCTCCACCACATCACTTCCTAGTGCATTCCATTTATTAACTACTCTGACACTGAAAAATTCTTTCTAACGTCTCTGTGGCTCATCTGGGTACTAAGTTTCCACCTGTGTCCCCTTGTTCGTGTCCCACCCGTGGTGAAGAGTTTGTCTTTGTCCGCCCTGTCAATTCCCCTGAGAATTTTGTAGGTGGTTATATATTATACACACACACCCCACACACACACAACCGTGTGTGTGTGTGTGTGTGTATGTGTGTGTGTGTGTGTGTGTGTGTGTGTGTGTTTGTGTGTGTGTAATTACCTAAGTGTAGTTACAGGATGAGAACTACGCTCGTGGTGTCCCGTCTTCCCAGCACTCTTTGTCATATAACGCTTTAAACTACAACGGTCTTGGCCTCCACCACCTTCTCACCTAACTTGTTCCAACCGTCTACCACTCTGTTTGCGAAGTGAATTTTCTGATATTTCTTCGGCGTCTGTGTTTAGCTACACATAAGGGGCATAACTGGCAAACCCCTCACAATGTAATGAGAGAATGGATAAGCACCTCCAAAGGATACCTGATTAACCAGACTGTGACTCATACGTCAGGCTGCAAGCAGCCGCGTCTAACAGCCTGGTGATCAGTCCAGCAACCAGGAGGCCTGGTCGACGACCGGGCCGCGGGGACGCTGAGCCCCGGAAGCACCTCAAGGTAAGCTAGTTTAAATCTATGATCTCTTGTTCTTAAAGTTCCAGATCTCAGGAAATCTTCCCTATCGATTTTATCATTTCCTGTTACTATTTTGTATGTAGTGATCATATCACCTCTTTTCTTCTGTCTTCTAGTTTTGGCATATTTAATGCCTCTAACCTCTCCTCGTAGCTCTTGCCCTTCAGTTCTGGGAGCCACTTAGTAGCATGTCTTTGCACCTTTTACAGTTTGTTGATTTGCTTCTTATGATATGGGCACCACACAACCGCTGCGTATTCTAGCTTTGGCCTAACAAAAGTCGTAAACAATTTCTTTAGTATATCTCCATGCATGTATTTAAAAGCAATTCTGAAGTTAGAAAGCGTGGCATAGGCTCCTCGCATAATATTCTTTGTGGCCCCCAGGTGATAGTTTTCTATCTAGAACCACCCCTAGATCTCTTCCTTTATCAGAATTCTTAAAGATTTCTCACATAATATATAGATTGTGTGGGGTCTATGTTCTCCTATTCCACATTCCATAACATGGCATTTATTAATATTAAATTCATTTGCCAAGTGGTGCTCCATATACTTATTTTGTCCAGGTCATCTTGAAGGGCATGACAGTCATCTACGTTTCTTATCCTTCCTATTATCTTAGCATCATCAGCAAACATGTTCATATAATTCTGTATACCAACTGGTAGATCATTTATGTAGACAATAACATCACTGGTGCAAGAACTGAACCCTGTGGTACTCCACTTGTGACATTTCTCCAGTTCGATACATTGTCTCTGATCACTGCCCTCATTTTTCTATCAGTCAGAAAATTTTTCATCCATGTTAGAAGCTTACCTGTCACCCCTCAATATTTTCCAGTTTCCAGAACAACCTTTTATGTGGAACTCTGTTGAAAGCCTTTTTTAGGTCCAGATAGATGCAGTCAACCTAACCATCTCTTTCCTATAATCTCTGTTGCTCGATTATAGAAACTGAGTAAATTCGATACACAGGATCTTCCAGATCGAAAACCATACTGTCTGTCTGATATTATATCATTTCTCTCCAGGTGTTCTACCCATTTAGTTTTAATTATTTTTTCCAATATTTTGACTATTACACTTGTCAATGATACAGGTCTATAATTAAGGGGGTCTTCCCTGTTTCCACTTTTGTAGATTGGAACTATGTTAGCCTTTTTCCACACATCAGCTACAACTCCTGTAACAGGGATGCCTGAAAAAATCAGTTGAAGTGGAATGCTGAGCTCAGGTGCACATTCTCTCAGAACCCATGGTGAAACTCCATCTGGTCCAACTGCTTTGTTCTTATTTAGCCCTTGAGCATTTTTTTCCACTTCGTCTCTAGACACCTCTATGTGCTCTATGTTGTTCTCTGGAGTTCTTATTGTGTCTGGTTCCCTGAAGATTTATTTTGTACAAACACACTTTGGAACTTTTCGTTTAATGTTTCACACATTTCCTTTTCATTTTCCGTGAATCTATTTCCCATTTTCAACCTCTGAATATTATCCTTTACCTGCAATTTGTTGTTTATGAATTTATAGAATATACCTGGTTCTGTTTTACATTTGTCTGCAATCCCTTTTTCAAAATTTCTTTCTGCCTCTCTCCTCACTGCCGTGTAGTTGTTTCTCGCATCTTTGTATCACTGGTATGTTTGGGGTTTGGCCTTTTCCTGTATTGATTCCATTTTTGTGTCTTTGGTCTCTGGCCCTCTCGCAATTTCTCTTAAACCAATCCTGTTTCCTAGTTCTGCATCTCTGTTTGGTATAATTTTTTTTGTGCCTTTATCATATATTTCACAAAACTTGACATACATCTCATTCACTTCCTTGCCTAGCAACAAGTCTGTCCAATTATACTCACTAAATTTTTTCTAAGGTTGCCATAATGTCCTCTCCTAAAGTCAGGTTTTTCAATTGCATCAACCTTCTTATTTTCTTCCAGATTGTAATGCATTGCATACTTTATTCCAAAAAGACATGGTCACTTTTACCCAAGGGAGGAAGGTACTGAATGTCAAATATTTCTTCCTCCTTCCTGGTAAACATCAAATCTAGCATGGAGGGAACGTCCCCTTCCCTCATCCTCGTAGCTTGTTTAACATGATACAAGAATGTTTCTAGGTTGAGGTCTATAAATTTACAGGTCCAGAAATCTTCTGTTTTAGCTTCATATGCTTCCCAGTCTATGGATTTCAAGTTGAAGTTGCCGACTATCAACAGTCGTAATCTATCGTTATCTACTCTCGCTATGATCTCTCTCATTATTGTTATAAGACCTTCTCGTTTACTATCTAGCTCCTCCTTTGACCATGTGCTGCTTGGTGGTGGACTATATGCATTTATGATCATTAGTTTATATCCTCATGGCAGATCTCTAGTGCTATTATGTCAACTTCTTGTGGACTGACAGTCATTATTTCGTTCACCTTTAGGTGTTCTTTCACCAGCACAGCAACGCCACCGCCTTTCCTAATTTTTCTGTCCCATCTCCAAATTGAGTAGCCCCTTGGGAATATGACCTCATTTAAAATAACATCTTCAAGTTTTGTCTCTGTGAGTGCAATAATGTTTGGTATCTGCAGCTGTATTACATCACTTAACTCCAGTATCTTCGATCATACTCCATCTATGTTGGTGTATGCAATCTTCAGGAACTTGTTCCCCCTTCTTATTTTTCACTCCCCCTCTCTCTAATGGTTTTGTTGGTTTGCCTTTATGTACCACTTTACTGGTCTGCCTACCCCTATCACTTTGTAGAAAAAAGAATTGATTTCTTCTTCATTCCTGCTCTCATTTAAACGTTTTGCCTCGGCGAGGTTCAGTTTCAGCTTCTCCCTATCTTCTTTTGAAAGATCTCGTCTTAACGACCACACTTTCCCATCCTCATCACTTTGTAATTTTCTAGCATTCCTTAGTACTTCTTCCATCTGTTTGGCACCATTTAGGGTGATCCTCAAATGTCGATCTTTCCCTTTTACATATCTGCCTAGTCTCCTGTAGTCGCACACATTCGCTATGGTTGTAAGACCTTCCACGAGGCCAACAATTTTATCTACTACTTTTGCTTCTTCTACAGCTCTTTCTGACCTAGATGTTATCTCCTTTTCTTTGCAGCCAAAAATTATCAGGGAATTACTCCGATCAACTGTGTTTTGCACCAACTTCGGGTTAGATGTTAATTCTTTTCTCACTTCCAGCCTAATGTTTGTTTTATCTTGGTTGCTGCAGTGTTTGACTTCCTTTACTGCTTCTTCAATTTTTTCCTTCTCCTTGGGCACTTGTGCATACGTGAGTTGCATATCTTTCTTACACTGTTCTATTCCCCGTGTAACTTCCTCCATTTGTGCTGACAAAAGCTGCTTCTCCTGTTGAATTTCCTTACCTAACCTATTGTAGTCATTCATGTTTAAATTTACTTTAACTTCTTTAGCTATTTTTAAGAGTTTATTTTCTTCTTCCATGGCTTTGCAATTTGTGTGTGTGTGTATGTGCATTGTTGTGTACATTTCTAACCTTTTATATCAATGTATATGTTAACCTCATCTGTGAGCGTGTTGGGTTGATTATATGCACCAGTGAATGAGAGGCCCGACTCACCTGAAGAGTTAGGAGTCCAACAGCGACCACAAGAGAGGCAGCAACAGCAGCCCACACCAGGGGTTGAAGGGGCCGGTACACGTTCCTCCACGTCGCCAGGGGCTGAGGCCTCAACAGGAAGGCTCCACAGTTATACACTAAATATTGCTCAGACGCTGCAAAGTCTCTCATACGTTCATGGGTCATTCCAAAACAATTCACGGTGAAATTTTTTTCTTTTCTATAAATCATTCCCAGAATTCCAACCCAGGTTCCGTTTTCCATTCTGCCCCACTTGTGGTCAGGCGCACTCTCTGTCATTGTGTAGGTGAAGTTAAGTGTTGCTGAGAGCGCAGCCAACATCCGCAATCCTGACCCTGATATGGCGTTATCAGACTTCCTCTGATATAAGAAAGGTTCGTCGTCCATGGTGGTGGCCAACTCAAACCTGTACCCTTCAAATGCAGGAAAGCGGTCAGGAAACAATATTTCTCTCCGATTAAAAAACTGAGGATTCCATTTACCGAGGAATGTCGCCCTGCTTGATGAGAAAGGCAAGATAGTAAACACCCCCATTGTATTAGGCCTTCCATTTTCCTCACTCGGGATCTCGTCAATTAGAGCCAGACTTCTGATGCTGCTGAAAACCTCCTCACTAAGGACATCGAGACAGGAGCTGGGTGCCAGGCTGAAGAGTAAGAGGTCCAGGGGCTTCCAATCTAGCCATAGCGGCTGTAGGAACTGTGTTGGGTCAGCGATGAAGAGGACGAGGTGGAGCACGGAAATGCCTTGAGAGAGCGCCACAACCTGCTGGTCTGGCCTCCACCTCTCATTCACACCAAGATTTATAGTCGTGTGAAACGTCTCCTGCATCTCCTCCAGGGCCATTACCGATTGCTGGGTTTGGCCTGGAACAGCAGGATCCAGGTACAATATCACAGTCCAGCCACGGAACAAGTTCAAGGCCTCCGACAGCACCTCCAGCTTCCTGGTGCTGATGTATGGTCGTTTGGGAACCAATGACCAACCATCATCAGCATAAAGCACAAAGAGTCCAAAGAGTAAGATGTATTGTCGGTCCATAATTAGTGTCAGGTGGGACGAGTCGCCTGGCTCCTTTCTTGAAGGTAGCTGGAGTGAGTTAACAACGGACGCAACCACTAGTTATAACAGCATCGTCTTTTCTATTCTCCTCACATATCCCTGTACCTCTCACATTTCACAGGTTCTCCCCCCTCACACCTCCCAGCTCACAGTAAAGATCCTGTCCTCGGGAGTCAATGAAAACAAGGCGTTGGCCAAGAATGAGCAATTCCTCATCGATTATGTTGATAAACAAATTATGTATAATGGATGATACAGGCAGTAAGTATCAAGACAAACATAACACCATAATAAAGTGGAATTGAAGAAGGCAGCTTTACCTAGGCAAGACAGCTCCTACTGATACTAAAACTAATTAAGAACAGTAGACCAAAAATTAATGAAAATGCTGAAGGTCAAACCATCCTCCTGTTTAGATAGTACCTATTGAGACCATCTTTAATAGTCAGAATTCGTACGTAGCTTTTAGTTACTAGTATACTGACTAGTAAGGAATTCTATAAAAATAAATGGAGCTAAAGCACAAACTTAAATATACTTAGGCCTAGTGTAGCACATGTATGTACTATATTAGGCCTTACATATCGTGTACAAGGCCTAGGGAGGTTAGGATAGGTAAGTTTAGTTTGTCTTTTGCAACACAAGTAAAATTTTTATTTTTGATCGTGTTGCCAGAGGCGAGAGGTGTGTGCCCGTCACCCGACATGTGGACCCAGTCAGCTGACCGTGTTGCCAGAGACGCGACAAGAGAAGGTTGCCGCCATCGGAAATTTCCACCTGATTATTTCCCTATACAAGGTTGTATATATTTTTCTTCAGTAAATTTTTAATCTTGCCTATGTGTTTGAGTGAGCCTTCATTATCTATGGGTATTTTGAGTGAAACCATTGAGGTCACCTTGCACTGCACATGAGATTGCATCCTTAAATTAAGATAACTAATGAGACCACTGATGTGTTGCTGGGACACGAGTATAAACACCCAGCTGGCGACCTGAGCAGACCAGATATCTAAGAGAGTGTCCCAGTGTCAAGATGGGCAGGTTCAGGTGTGTCACAGGTAGACTTGAACCTCTCCACTTGCTAGGGGTATATATAAGGCAAGCCCTTAGTTGACTGGGGGTGCCTCAGGGCGAGCAGTGGCGCCTGGTACTGTGGGGCGAAGACTCGTGGAACGACCCTAACCATAGGTAAGAAGGGGGCGGACCTTGACAGTTGGCAGAATTTTCAAAATATTTCTCAGAGCCATGAGAGTTTGCAGCCCAGAACTTGTTGATGAAGAAATAACGAAAATATTTGAAATTGGGAAGAAGTTAAAATACCCCAAAATCGGCCTTGGATGTAGCATTTGGTCAAGCTAAAAGAACGTTCTACAAACAAGCTCCCAAGTCAAAACCATATCTTAAAAACTCGTTGGTATTACCATATTTTGATGGACAAATAAATCTTGCCCCAGCCCTGAAAATCTTAATATTAACCCAGTGTTCAAAAATAATAACAAAGTTATATCCATGTTAATTAAGAACTCGCCCTCGTCTGTAGCAGGTTGTGTGTACTCTATCTCTTGCAATGAGAGTGCATGTGTTTACATGGTCAGACTGGTAAATCAGACTGTATAAGCAAGTAGATGGGGTCGCCATGGGTTCTCCCCTAGGTGTCCTGTTTGCGAACTTCTACAAGAGCACCATAGAGCAAAGGGTCTTAGTTGACATGGACTTGAATCCGCCATATACTGCAGGTACGTTGATGATATTTTTATGCAGGTACCTGATGTCAGACGTCTGCAGCAGCTGAAGGAGGCATTCGAGCAAAATTCGGTATTGAGTTTCACTTACGAGATTGAGAGTGATGGGAGGCTGCCCTTTCTAGATGTAACAGTCACGGAGAGAATGGTGCCGTCAAGCACTACGTCCAGTACCCCGTCCAGCACTCCATCCAGCACTATGTCCAGCACACACCCCGTCCAGCACTCCATCCAGTACTATGTCCAGCACCCCGTCCAGCACTATGTCCAGCACCCCGTCAGCACTCCATCCAGCACTATGTCCAGCACTATGTCCAGCACCCCGTCCAGCACTCCATCCAGCACTATGTCCAGCACCCCGTCCAGAACTACGTACAGCACTACGTCGTGTAAAGGTCCAGGTTGGCTCGTCAAAGGATGATTATGCTCCCCAGGGACTCATCACCACGCTGTCAAAACTGTTGAGAAATGCCAGACAGACCACTGGAAAATTATCTAACACGGTGCACAGTTACAAACCCATTAAGATTTCAACTTAAATTCAACAGATCAGAAGAAGTTGTTAAACACATATGGCAAAATCTTACTGAAGCGACCATACGAGATATAATACTCATACTACTCATACTCCGCCCAAGTAAAACAGAAACAAGCAACACTTAGTGGGCCAGCCAGAGGCTTAGGGCCCGTGCAGGAATATCCCTGAAAAAAAAGAATCACCACCCTCAAAAGCAATCCAGCTGGGATGGCCCCATTGTAGACAGAGCTGCTGCAGAGTGCCTGGGTGCTGCAATAGCATAAAACGACAGCAGTATCACTGCCTCACAGCAGTATCAGCCCACATGCAGGGGACTCGTGTTTTTAACCCCAGCATCGGCAATTAATACACGTCTCACACCACACGCCCCCAAATTGCTGTGGCCCTCCGCCTCGCTGCCCCAATCAACACCAAATATAGGTGTATTAGCGGCGAGGTGGTGGCCGACAGGTATGGCTATCATGGCCTACTCTGCTAAAGCACAGTGGGATGGCACCCGAGGTATCTGAACATGATGGCTAAAATCTTCACGTTTAGGTTAAGTGGTGTGACGGTGTCCCACATCTATATTTCTCCTAACCCAGCTTAAGAGTCAATCTCCATAACCTGAGCGTTCTCTGATATCCAGGGAACATTTTCATATGTGTGAGAGTGTGGAGCGTTATCAGGTTGGCTGTAAAATTGCCATTTAAGTATGATTATGCAAGGGGCATAATCACATGGACCTTTGGGGCACAAGATGGCGCCGAGCCATTCTGTTCCCTTCAAAATGTCATGACAATATCGTCACCTGATTGGCCAGGTGAGGTCACGTGCCGGAAGTAACCAATGACGAGAGCCCTCGGGCGGTGTGACGTCACGAGGTGTAGGACCTCAGGAGCGGCTGGCGCCTGGGCGGCAGAGTACGTCACGAGCCGCCCTAGAGTGTGGACNTTTTTTTTTTAAACAGCGCCATTTGAAGGACGTAAGAGCACCACATGCTGTAATCTCCAAAAGTTTTTCACTGATTGCTTTGAAATTTTGACACAACGTTTCATTCGAATACGTGCATGTTTTATATACCTACTATTTAGATGCTACACCTGTGACAGGTAAAAACATGCATTTTTTGAAAAACAGCGCAATCTGTTGCACGTAAGAGCAACACACGCAATACAAAATATGTTACGATTCCATTTCAATGTTTCCAATTGCATTGATAAATTGAATTTTCATAGAATTTGATTAATTTTATTTAATTATTGTGTGATGTTGCATTGGAATTGAGCTGTGTTTTTTACCATACTGTTCATTTCGTGGGTGTAGTTTATTTCTTTCTTTTTTCATTGTTTTTCATGTCTTTTTTAACTGTTCTTATTTTTCAGTGCAATTGGTGGTGAAATTGAGCTGTGTTGATTGATCTGTGTTTGAATTGAAATATTTTGTTAGTATTTTTTGTTTTTGTTTTGAAAACAAGAAAATGGACAACACGTTTATTTCGCAGCTGCAAATGTGCAACAAACAGCTATGAATCCACCGGCTACAACGTTAACTGCTCTCTTCAGGTTATGTCAAAATGACGCGTTTGCAAAAACAATGCTGAATTCGGAAGTGCTTACGTATTACACATGGAATGTCAGTAGAAAATCATTTGAACGACGCAAACAAGGAGAGCGATTCGATGGACAACCTGGAATATTTAAATAAACTACGATAGGCAGACTGTACACCGTGCATTCCAATCAAGATGAATGCTTCTTTCTGTGACTCGAATTTGATTTGGGCGCGACTTGTCCAACACGTCACATCCAAATCAAATTCGGGCATTGTTTGCAATCATATTGACCGCATGCTCTCATTCATCTCCAAAAGAGTTATAGGAGAAATATAAATCACACATGGCTGACAATATTATCCATTGAACACGAAAGAAAATTCAAATATGAACATGGATTTCATAGCAGAAATCTACAACGAAGAGTTAATAATGATTAAGATTTGTGCTTAGAAATCGCGAACAAAGTTCTAAATCAATTGGAAATGCCATCACTGAATCAATCTGCTGCTGCTTCATTCAATGTAGAATTGCGTCGTGAACAAGATTACAACACGAGCGATCTGTTGTTGTATGTGCAATCAAATATTCCTAAGCTAACGCTTGAGCGAAAAGGCATTTACAATCAAATAATTCAAACTGTCAATAACGGGTTTGGAGAAATCTTCTTAGATGCGACAGGAGGAACTGTAAAACCTTCCTAATTAGATTGATTCTGGCAGCATTTCGATCCCAAAATGGCATAAACTTATTAGCTCTTGTATCATTTGGAATAACTGCGACATTGTTACCAGGTGGAAGAACTGCTACTTTGGCTTTGAAATGGCCATTTAACATGCAATTCATTGAAACTCACATGTGCAACATTTCCAAAGCATCCGGCATGGGAAAAGTATTGCAGAAATGTAAATGTATTGTTTGGGATAAATGCACAATGGCGCACAAAAAATCGCTCGAGGCTCTTGATCGATCATTGCAAGATTTGCGTGGAAACATCAGACCATTAGAGAACGCATTAATATTGCTTGGAGGAGATTTCAGGAAAACATTACCTGTAATTCCTCAATACAAGTCAGTCGACACTGTTGAGGAAGCAGATGAAGCTGTTAATTATTCAACAGAATTTTTTAATTCACTCTTTCTGCCAGGCATGCAACCACACGTACCGCAATTGTAAATCTGCTTGCAAATTATCATGTTACGAAATATCAATCAGCTAAAGTTTTGCAATGCCATGCGCCTTGCAGTAAAAAAAAAATAATCAGCAACGTCTTAGAAGCAACAATCTTGACAGGACCTTTCAAGGGTGAAGATGTTCTCATTCCTCGCATTCCTATGATTCCAACAGATATGCCATTTCAATTTAGAGATTGTAATTTCCAATTCGATTGGCGTTTGCAATCACCATCATCAAAGCTCAGGGCAAACCTTTAGAATTGTGCAGTTTATATTTAGACATGGATTGCTTCTCACATGGACAATTATATGTTGCGTGTTCTAGAGTCGGCAAACCAGACAATCTCTATATCTCCACAGATATTGCAACAACAAAATATATGTATACTGTGACGGTGTTCCCCCCCTTCTAATTCTCCCACGCCTGCTGTAAGAGTCATGTCCACTATTCCCGAGCGTTCTCTACATTGCAGGCATCAATTGAACATATGTGGGAGAGAGCAGTATTCTCTATGAGCCGAGAAATTTGTAAAAGAAGAACATTTTGGCCTGTGGGATAGGCCCTTTAGGGAGCCAATATGGCGCTGGCGAGTCTGTTCTCCCGCCAAAACTGTGTGACGTCAGTGTCGCCAGATTGGTCACCGTCAGCGACGTGGCACTGGGAGCCAATGAAAACCGACTTTGGAAAATGTGACGTCACATAGGCAGGGGGAGTCCAGCCGTGGTGGCGCCTTAGCGCTATCAGTCTTTCACGACACGTCCGAGAGGCAGGACGTGCGACCGGTCATCCTGTCAGAGTGACGGATTTACCGAACTCCAGTGGATGTAAGCGTCTCCAGTTGTTAGCGCGCACTCTGTGAGGTCTTCCTGCAACCCCGATGTGGCTCAGATAAGGAATTGACAGAATATTGAGCAACAAGTGCTCAGGGACAGGTGCGTTGCAAGAAGTGGGTCGGGCGTCGACGTGTGACGTCCTTGGCAGTTCACCAGTATAAGAGACAGCTTAGTGGCCGGGCCAATCCACCGTGAGTGAATCGAGTTGACCACCTTGTCAACCAGGTTGAACGTGTGATCGACGATCCTGTCAAGTTTGACAGTAACCCCACCTTCGTGGAACCCTACGAGTCAACAGTTGGATGCAAGCACGTCGAGAAGTCTTCCCAAATACCTAGCGATATATCTAGACGACGAGGGAATTGACAGTGAAGTGAGCTTCAAGTGCTCTGAAATCGGGTGCTGTGCGTGTGGAGCTTAAGCAGTATCGTCTGGGACGGCTGATAACTTCACAGTGATTTCGTAGTGGTGAGAGGCAGTTCCTCTGGGAGTACAGTGACAAGGACTAATTGGGAAACATGCGACGACCGCCGAGACGTAGGCTGGCTGCCGTAGTTGGGAGGAAAGTTGACGGCCAGGAGACCGACTTCAACCCGGCGACGTACTGTAGGGGAAGGAGCACGGACCTGCAGTGTACAGAAAGCGGCGAGACGCGAAAATCCTAAGGCGTTGGCTTGTGTTTCTGGAGGGTGTACGAGGCGAGAGCCTGGACCAGGAGCTACAACCCAACTGTCATCCTAGGATAGGTGAAGTAGGTGTTTACAGTTACCCTCCCATTTCCCCTTTAGTTAGCTATATATTTTCTTGTCAGAATATTTATATGTCGTGAGCAAGTCTCACCTGAGTCTAAGTCACAGAGAGCACAGTGTGTGGTGAGGCTACCCAGAGCGCTCACAGTATCAGTTTACATATATATCTATGTGTGGGTGTGTGCAAGCACCAGGATTCATCAAAGAATTTACTATGACTATTATTAATTTCCTGTGATTATTATTATATATATAATGGTAGTAAACCAGATATTGGTGTTAGGCTATGAGCCTAGAATTTATTGATATAAATGCCTGTGTATTGATCTCCAAGATTTATTGATATACATGCCTGTGTGTTGATCTCCATGATTTGTTGATATAAATGCCTGTGTATTGATCTTAATGATTTACATATATATATGCCTGTAATTTGATTACTGATTTATCTATGTACATGACTGTGTACTGAATAATATCATATACGTGAAGTGATTGCCAGTGATATCTCTTAAGAGAAAGTATAGATATAAAGAAAAGTTTAGTGATCAAGCGAGTGCATTCACAGTAAATATTATTAAGAATAGAGTAATCCTTTTGTACGGTGAAAAGTCGCTGTGAGTACAGTGTGAACAAGATATTGATCGTGGGGCCAGTGAAATCATAAGTATGCCATGTGAATGTTGAATACAGTGTTTTGCGAAAAAGTTAAATAAACGGGGATCGTGATAGAATTAGAAAACAAGTACTAGTCTGTTCTCACGATCGCGAGGCCCCAGTCAGCTGAGATCTGACAGGTGACGCGTGGCGCTGTCGGAGTTGTGCCATATCGGTGCGCTCCAGATTATTCTGCTACGGATTGAGCAGTTTGTCATATATTGTTCCTGA
>WNGS01164858.1:71504952-71517761 GCA_020271785.1 Procambarus virginalis
ATTTCCAGAACCTTGAGAAAGTACTTGCAAAGCTCGCGTAAGCTAATTTAAAATAAAGCTTGCAAAATGTTATTTTTAAAGGAGAGATAATTTCCTAGGTCATACAGTTACACCTTCAGGTATTACATTGAATGAATAAAAAATTATTGGTGCCTGTGACTTTCCAATGCCTTGTACCGCAGAAGCCGTAAGACAGTTCACAGGTCTTGTAGGATTTTATCGTTCATTTATTGCTGGATTCTCTATTATAGCCGCTCCGCTTTGCAAGTTGCAAAGAAAAGATGACCCCTTTGTTTGGGGAGAGGCCCAGGATCAGCCATTCAAAAAACTCAAGGCAGCCTTGATTTCATCACCTGTCCTTAGGTACCCAGATTTTTCTAAACTTTTTCGTTGGTTACAGATGCTAGTGACATAGGTTTAGGTGCTGCATTACTTCAAACAGAAGGTCACAGAGATCACGCAATAGCTTATGCAAGCCATACATTATCTAAAGAAGAGAAAAATTATAGCGCAACAGAACGAGAAGCCTTGGCAGTTGTCTGGGCACTTAACATTTCTGGGATACAATTTATAATTACCCAGTTCATGTTCTTACAGATCACTAACCATTAATTCCCTTGTTCAAAAATAAGAATCAAGTTAGAAAGTTGACTAGATATTAGCTCACAATTCAAGAACTCAATCCCACATTTGGTTATATTCCAGGAAAGCAAAATGTTGTAGCCGATGCGTTTTCTCGACATGTAGCTGCAATTCAGTTAAATTACCCATCATTAGATGCTACAGTAGTCGAGACGGAACAGAGACAAGACCCCATATGGGCACCCGTCATTAAATTTTTGACTAAGCAAGACACTCGCCTGATTCATAAACCGCCTGTACCATTGAAAGAATTAGTGATGTTAGACAATTTACTGTGTAGAGTAGTGAAGCTAGGGACAGCCCCGAGGAAATGTTGTCAGTTAGTTGTTCCAGCTGTCTTGGTACCAACTATGTTAAAAATTATCCGTGATGCTCCCGCAAGTGCACATCCAAGAAAGGATCGTACACTCCAACAAGGTCAATTGAAGTATTTTTGGCCAAAAATGGCTAAGGAGATTGCTCATTATATTGACAGATGTTTAACCTGCTTACAGCACAAGGGACATGTGTCAGGACCTAATCCAATTCAGGTGTACCCAGCAAAGAAAGCTCCTTGGGAACGAGTATTGATGGATTTGTTGACAAATTTTGTGGAAACAGAGAAAGGGAACAAACATTTACTTGTAATGAATGATAATTTTTCACGGTATTGCAAACTAGTTCCTATCCCAAACAAAACAGCAGAAACTATAGCCAGTGCATTCCATGACCAAATAATTTGTAGATATAGTATGCCTAAAGTAATCCTTTCAGATAATGGTCCAGAATTCAGTAATAGTATTTGTACTAGCTTGTGTGATTTATATAACATTAAAAAATGTAGTATCATGCCTTACCCCTCAGCAAGTAATGGATTAGCAGAACGTACTAACAGGAAAGTGTTAGAAGCCTTGAGAGTCACGTTGAATTTAGATAACAATAATTGGGATGATTTTATACCCTTAATTCAGTGTGCCATAAATTCTTCAATTAATGTTTCTACAGGTGACACACCTCACGCTACTCTTTATGGCATAGATAAGATCTTCCCTAATGAATTGATTAACGTACCCCCTACTCCCTTATATAACGTAGATGATTTTGTTTAAGTGAAGTGAAGACAAATGCAACTAGTATTCAAGAAAATATGAGAACAACTGTCCAAAGCAACAGCCGAGTTCACTCTAGCAAGGAATGCATGAGCTAAACCCAGTAAGATAACTATTGGATCTGTAGTAATGGTACTTAACCAACACAGGTCTGGCCCTATGTACAAGATAACTAAGAAATTTTTGGGTCAATATAAGGTAATCCATAAGGTCCATAAAGAGTTGAGTGCACTCTGCAGTTATTCTGTTTTGTTTTGCAAAATTCATTTGCAGTATTTCCACCACATGTGTCTTATTATTACCATTATATATATAGTATAATGAAGTTTTTTCTCAACTTTATTTTGTGTTATAAATTAGATGCCATTGTTAAGTCTACTGCAATTTGTATTTTTACAGTGCTTGTCAAAAAGAGTTCATTAATGTTCTAGAAACCACACTGAGCCTCTAGGAGCAGAACAGAGGATCATGTGGACACATTAATGAATGAGAGGAGAGCTTGAATGTTCATTGGCATGTAAGACGCAATGTAAGGTGAGAGATTCATTTCTTCTTTTTTGGGGGGATACTTATGTAGATGTTTCAGCTATTTTAGCCCCAAGCAGACTTTCATATACTTTTATGGTTGAAGATATGTTATTGTAGTGCCAGGTATTTCAGCCGAAAGCAATGAGGGGGAGCAGATGTGAGCCAAGAGTTGTGCAGTCGCCTGATATAGATAGTTGGTGAAGCCATGTTTTGAACCCAATGGCACTGTCGACGTATGGAGGAGCGACTTCAGCGCCATCTGTGAGTCTGCTCTCAAACCCCCATGGAATTGGACTCTACCTGGACAACGCCATCTATTCGGGGGTGGCGTAGGTGTAATTGGCTCAAGATTCCTGCCTTGAGTAACCAGTGAGGTCGTAGTGAGTGACCTCTTGTGATGTAGTGATTCAAGACCAGCGCCATCTGTTGTAGCTACAAGCATAATGTCAATGCCCGAGTGAGTGAGTGTTGCTTCCTGGTTTCACCAGTTCTCTATAATTAATGATGTGTCTGTATCCACAGAGGTGACGTGGGGCAGCAGTGGTGCTGAGGAAGGCAGTCTATCTTGGGCAGCCTACACTCTCCCAACTTAGTTCCTCCTGACGACTAAGTGAGCCACCGCCGACTAGGAACAGTGTGGTTTCTGATTTCTGCTAGTGGAATAGAAGTGAAAGAATTCGGTGTATCCCGGGACTGGCTAAGAGGAGAGATGACCGACAGTAAGGTGCCATTGAGGAGCATTACTAGCCCATTGCTAGAGGCTCCTGCCAGGGGTTCGCTACCCCTGTATTTGTCCATGTCTTGGCCCCATTCAGAGTGTGGATGAGGATTTCTGCCAGCACTTGACTGGAGAGTGATGGTGGGTAATCACATGAGGCACCTAGTGATACTGTCGGTAGGTTGGCCCATGGCACGGGTAGACTCGGTGTTTCCCAGTATTGGTTGAGGGCGGTACTGTGTGTTGAGGCAACACGTAAGTTCACAAAGGCTGCATCATGTTAGCATCGAGGAGTACTCAGTGCCTTATGTGAGAACGATACATGTAAATATCCACGTGTAGTAATATTTATTACCATAGTGGTAATAGTGGCCATAACATAATTGGCATCCCCAGCGTGATCCGACCTCTTGTCTAGTGCGTTTGATAGAAGTGGCGAAGTAGTGCAATCCCCTGTGAATCATTCCCCTGTTATTTGTTAGGACGATAAGTGTCCTGTGCGGTGCTCCATATGACTAAGTGCAGTGCCAAGTGAAGTATAGAAAAGAGTGCTGTGCTCAGTGTTACTATAAGTATTAAGTGCAGTGTTGTGTGCTCGTGCAGAGTATAGTGGCAATATGGCAGAGAAAGAGTCCATTGATAATCTAGACGATGTTCAGGAATTTCTGAAAAGGACCGTCTTGCAAAGTAAAAGTATCTGGGAAAGCAGGAACTTGTGCTAATAAGGGCCTATTTAGGGATCAAAGTGAGTGAGCGTGATTCCAATGAGGAGATCTTGTTGAAGGTCCATAAGCACTTAAAGACCAAGAAGAAGCAGGAAAGCGAGGCACCGGGTACAAAGGAAAATGTTATGACTTCCACGGAAAAGGAAGACCGAGGAAGTGACAGTGGTAGTGATGTGAGTGAACTGAATATCAGCCTTCTCACTATGAAAATGCGTGAGTTATAAATCAGTCGCGAGATAGAAGAAAGTTAGCACTGGAAATGAAACGTTTGGAATTAGAAGAATAGAAAGGGACAAAGGAGAGAGAACAAGAAAAAAGGGAAAGAGAAGAACGAGAAAGAGAAAAGAGAAAGGAGCGAGAAAGACAAGAAAAAGAGGAAAGACTACACGAGTTTGATGTGCTAAGATTAGGTGGTCGGAGGGAAACGAGGGAAAGTAGTAGTTTCGATCCAGTGAGGAATATAAAGATGATTCCCAAATTCAGCGAGAAAGAAGTCTCCAAGTTTTTTGCTGCCTTCGAGAAGGTAGCCGCATCATTGGATTGGCCACAGGAGAATTGGGCTATCAAGATCCAGTCCGTCCTGACAAGGAAGGTCCAAATTGCATACTCCACATTGTCGCTGGATGATTCCAGTGATTACTATGCGGTGAAGAAGGTAGAGCTCATGGCTTATCAGTTGGTGCCAGAGGCTTATAGGCAAAAATTCAGGAACCTGAAAAAGACCTCGGAGCACACGTTTACTGAGTTTGCAAACATCAAGGAACGGCTTTTCCAAGAATGGTGTGCGTCTCGAAAGGTGGAGATAGAGCAATTCGAGCAGCTCATATTGTTGAAGGACTTCAAAGATTGCCTGTCTGGAGATCTCAAGACATACCTAGAAGAACAGCAGGTAGGGACCTTGAGTGCAGCAGCCACTATGGCCGAGGAATACATCCTGACACGTAGGCCTCCTACTTGGTATGTCCCAAAGAGCTACACGAAATACGTTGCAAAGCATAAACCGGAGAATAAGACCTTCCCATGGGGGTGCCGGTAAATCAACCCCAGGTAGTTCTAGAAGGATCAGTCCAAAGAGGGACGTAGTGTTGGACCTGTGGGAAGAGAGGGCACATAGCTGCTAAGTGTCGTGGCAGAACTAGTAACGACTCATGTGGGGAAGTTATGCTGGTGAGTTGTACAGCAGCACCAGTGGCCGCCCTAGAGAAGAAGAAACAGAGTTGTTCGCCCAATACACTTCCCAAGGGTATGTATAAAGTGACCACTCGGGTAAGCCCGTAGTAGTGCTAAGACAGTGGAGCTGCCCAGTCTCTGATTTTGGAAAAATCATTACCCGAAGGAGTATCGGTTGATGGGAAACAAAATGTTATCTTAGGCGGGTTTCCTTCCTCTTTGTACAATGCCCCTTTAGTACAAGTACATCAGGAGTCACAGTACTTCAGCGGCGAGTGTACGTTAGCTGTGGTGGATGATCTTCATATAGAGGGGATTAAGATTATCTTGGCCAATGACTTGGCCCTAGGTTTGGTGCAAATCCATCTCCTGGTAGTGGACGACCCAGTTTATGAAGATGCGAGTCCAGTAGTAGCCGTGCAAACGAGATCCCAGGCACAATCCCAGGTACCATTGGATTTAAATACCTTGTTTGACCCTCCATCTACCCCCACAGGTTACGAGTAGTCCTTCACCAGTCTTGCCGGCCCTGACACCTATACCCGAACAGTGGACCCGAGCGAGTCTGATAGAAGAGCAGAAGGAGGACCTTCAAGTATAGGCACTGGCAGATACCATAGTCCCCTGCAAAAGGAGGTGACCTGTATTTCTGGTCAAATAAAGTACTGTGTCGCAGGTGCCAACCGAAATATTCCCAGTCAACTGAGGTAGATAAACAGATAGTCATCTCTGCTGTGTTCCGAGCTAAGCTGTTAGACACAGCTCATGTCGACCGATTTGCTGGGCATTGCAGGGTTTCAAAAACCTTTCATCGCCTGGCTAGGTGTTTCTTCTGGCCACAGATGAAGAGGGATGTACGACGCTTCTGCAAATCCTGCCACGTATGCCAGACAACAGGAAAGGTGAACCAGCCTGTCCCCAAAGCTCCTCTCTGCCCTATACTCTCCATAGGTGAGCCTTTAGAGCACCTCATTCTTGATATAGTAGGCCCTCTTCCACTTTCTACATCTGGGGTGCAGTACCTTCTCACGATACTAGATCGGGTTAGTAGGTACCCAGAAACGATCCCCCTGAGAACCATCACGGCAAAGATAATTGTGAAACATCTCCTCTGGTTCGTCTCCCGATATGGTCACCTAAAGACCATCCAGACGGATCAGGGAACGAATTTTACTTTTCGTTTGTTTCGCCAACAGATGGCCGACCTTGGGATCCAACTGGTTACAACCAGTGCCTACCATTCCGAATCGCAAGGAGCCTTGGAGCAGTTCCACCAGGCACTGAAGGGCATGCTGAGGAAATACTGCTATGACCAGCAGGACAAATGGGCTGAAGACCTACCTTACCACCTATTTGGGGTAAGGTCTGTTCCCAAGGAATCCCTGGGGGTACCACCATTTGAAATGGTTTATGACCACACTATTAGAGGTCTATTGGAAGTAGTACGGGACCAATGACCGGACCAGGAAAACGACGTAGACGCTATTGACTTGCTGTCCACCAACAAAGGCAAGTTGTTTCCGCATAGAAGGTAGACAAGAGGAACTTAGTGAATACCCAAGCCACCACCAAGCGCTGGTATGATCAAAGAACGAAGAAAAGGGATTTCGAAGTAGATCTAGTGTTGGTATGTTCTCCCACGGTGATGGGGAGTCTAAGTGCCAAGTTCATAGGTCCTTATCCGATTTTGAAAAAAAATAGCTTGTAATAATTATTTTCTTAGCACACCAGATCGTAGAAAAAAACATTGGTCCACGTCAACATGGTAAAGAAGTATCAGAGCTAGGATATTCACCCAATAACCATGGTGACGACTAGAGATGACAGAGGTAATGGAAGAGGCTGAAAAGGTACTGACTAACTCAGAGATTTTATGTAATTTGCATGTAACGCATGTAACCGGAGGAAAACAACCGTCCTTGTTGAAACTGATCCAGCAATACAAGACTATATTCAAAGATACTCTAGGACGAACATCTGTTCTACAGCATCAAGTTATTCTGGACGAGGGAGTCAGGCCGATCAAACACCCATACCGTCTCAACTCTCTGAAGAAAAAGGTGGTGAAAAACGAGGTGGAGTATATGTTGCAACACCATCTGATAGCCCCGAGCACAAGCCCATGGTCATCCCCGATTCTACTAGTGCCCAAACCTGGTAAGAAATACCGATTATGTATTGATTATCGCCAGGTGAATAAGGTCACAGTAGCTGATATCTATCCTCTCCCCAGAGTAGAAGAATGTCTTGATGCCATAGGCAAAGCTCGTTACCTAACAAAGTTCGATCTATTTAAGGGCTATTGGCAAGTTCCCCTCACGAAGCGAGCCAAACCCATCTCCGCGTTCGTGACTCCCGACGGCATGTTTGAATGCCAGGTGATGCCGTTCGGGATGAAGAATGTAGCGTTCACGTTCCAGTGGTTGATGGGTATTGTGTTGCGTGACATAGAAAATACCATGGACTATATTGATGACTTCTTGATATGTGAGGTAAGTTGGGAGGACCATCTACGTCACATTTCAGAGCAATTCTTTAAGAATTCAGAGGAATTCTTTAAGAATTCAGAGGAATTCTTTAAGAATTCAGAGGAATTCTTTAAGGCCATGCTCCAGTCAGGATTAGTAGTCGACTTGCACAAATCTGAGTTTGCTAAGACCTCCGTCGTCTTTTTAGGGCATGAGGTGGGAAGAGGATGGATCACGCCAAAATCCAGCAAGGTAGAAACAAATATCCAGTACCCTACACCGTCCACAAGGAAGGAAATCTTGCGTTTCCTTAGTATGGCCGGTTTCTACCGTATGTTTGTTCCCAATTTTTCAACTATTGCCGCCCCTGACAAATTTTTTAAAGAAGGGTGTGAAATTTTTATGGGATAAACATTGCCAGGAGGCTTTGGAGAGCCTCAAGGCGATTTTGATCTTTTCTCCCATCCTCATGTCCCCGAGCTTTGAGGATAGGTTTATCCTAACTATTGGTGCTTCCGATTATGGCCTTGGGGCCGTATTATCTCAGAACGATGCAAAAGGAGTAGAACATCCCATAACTTACTATTCCAAAAAGTTTAGCCCCATTCAGCCAAATTATTCAGTGATAAAGAAAGAAATGTTGGCTCTAATCAGTTCCGTCCAACATTTTGAACTATACCTAACCAGTAATAGTAATAGGTGATATGAACCCGACGACACCGTCGACGTATGGAGGAGCGACTTCAGTGCCATCTGAGTCTGCTCTCAAACCCCCACGGAATTGGGGTCTACCTGGACAACGCCATCTATTAGAGGTGGCGTAGTAAGTATAATTGGCTCAAGATTCCTGCCTTGAGTAACCAGTGACGTCGTAGTGAGTGACCTCTAGTTATGTGATGATTCAAGACCAGCGCCATCTGTTGTAGCTACAAGCATAATGTCAATGCCCGAGTGAGTGAGTGTTGCTTCCTGTTTTCACCAGTTCTCTATAATTAATGATGTGTCTGTATCCACAGAGGTGATGCGGGGCAGCAGTGGTACTGAGGAAGGCAATCTGCCTTGGGCAGCCAATACTCTCCCAACTTAGTTCCGCCTGACGACTAAGTGAGCCGCCGCCGATTTCAGGTGTGGTTTCTGATTTCTGTTATTGGAATAGAAGTGAAAGAATTCGGCGTATCCCGGGACTGGCTAAAGGGAGAGACAACCGACAGTGAGGTTCCATTGAGGAGCGTTACTAGCCCATCGCTAGGGGCTCCTGCCAGGGGTTCGCTACCCCTGTATTTGTCCGTGTAGTGGCCCCAATCAGAGCGTGGCTGAGGATTTCTGCCAGCACTTGGCTGGAGAGTGATTGTGGGCATGGAGATTCAGAATGGAAACGATTATAGTTGAACATGCAGAGGAGTGTAAGAATCTGTGGTGAGAGTGATGACACAGCCTTCACAATTATATTTCAGAGAATGTAAACATCTGAGAGCTCCCCAACCCCCCATAAGAAATATGTGTAGAATAATAAACCCTACACGTTTGAGTTAGGGGAAAACACCTATTTGTTCATATAGATACTGGTTCTAAAGAGTCCACCTCATTTGCACTAGCAAGATATAACTATAAGATTTTAAGGGTTGGCGAAGATTAATGTTAATCTTCTTGTTTGATCAAACCGGTGCAATTGAGACAATAGTTTTTTTATAGAACTACGCCCAATATATGAGACAACAAAATGTTTTCAGATTATTTCACACCAATTTCCAGCAAATTTTATAATTTACATAAATTATTTTAGGGAACTAATACATAAATTATATATTTAAACATGATATTAGTGGTTATGGAATGCATAAGGAGTCCAATTGTGTTAAAAAGAGCGAATTTTAGAAAATTGGAAAACTACATTTTTTCTGATCATAGAATAAATAAATGTATTTGAACGTGTCCTTCAGCCATAAAGCTCCCTACTCATTCATCAAATATTACTTGAATTTTTACAAAAAACACCATAGACTTTATATTTAAACATGTAAAACTATTTGTATTACATTAGGAACAAAATAGCTGTAAAAAAAACTATTTATAAAACCTCTGTGTTTGATTTTTGAACTTACAAGTTTCTCAAAGGCTCTCCTGCACCATCCTCAATGCAAGTCATTCCTACACCGTATGGGAATGATGATGTACGAACGTGTTTCTACTTTGACTGTGTTCTGTCTGAGAGAGGGAGGAAATGGCAGGAGGATGCAACAGGGAACACAGGGAATAGTCAAAGTAACCAAACGAAGGAAATGTTAACCTAAGTTCTGGAGGAATTCAAGAAGGAGAAGCATGAAATGAGGAATGACTGAAGAGTAACTACACTAGTAGACAAGATGGACTAGCCTGAATACAGCACAGGAATAGGCCCTCAGACAGATCCGAGAATCCTGACCTCATACAGTAGGAAATCTAAGACGGAAGGGATGAATTTCGAACCATGCGCATTATCACTCCAAGGGAGAGGAAAAAGTGAGGGAACATGTAGTCACTACATAGATAGGTCAATGCACACAGCCTGTACCGAACGGTGTGGAGATATGATGATCATGTAGAAGGAGAGTGCAAGACATGGTACACTGGACACCATATCGTGAGGGAGGTGGATAGCCCGCAAGCTACTGACTCAGAAGGAGCAAGAGAAGGGTCCAGCAACGCTTGAACGTCAGCAAGCTGCTGAAAGTGGAAGGGAAAGAAAAGATCAGTGGTAGTTGCAGGAATCAAAGAACAGGAAGCATCCAACAGGCAGAAGAAGGTGAAAGGCAAAGGAATGGCAAGGATCAAGGATCAGAGGGCCGAAGTCACCCTGAGCTACTGATTGACCGTGGGAACCAAGATGGATGGGAGGGGCTGTGAAGCAAACATTGTGAAGAGGTTTATCAAGCTCGGGGCTGGTACAACAAGGACCGAAACCGACTTCTAAAGGTGGAGTTTACAAACGAGGCCACCAAAGAGGCTATTCTAAAATGGTAAGAGAGTCGTGTGCAGTATGTGGAGGGATACCAAAAAGTATTCCTGCAGAGGGAGCCAGGAGATGCAGAGGAGAGGAGCCAGGCAGCAGAGCAGAGGCAAGGAGAAGCGCAGGGAGAGAGGAGGTAACCAGGAATCAGCGGCCCCAAGCACAACAACTCTCTGCTGAGCTAAGAGTGGACCCAAGACCAGCACACACATGAGGAGAGGGCTACACAATCAACAACACCACACTCGTCTAGAAACCCTACTGTTCCCATCACCCTACACGGCCCCCTACATCACAATGCTCACCCCTCCCTCACCTCCACCCATCCCTTCCTGACCCACCTGTCACCCCCTTCCCCCCATGGTACCACCGTGTCCCCCTTCCCGCCTATCCAACCGCCCTGCCCATCCCCCTCCTCCCCTTCATCCCATATCCTCCACTATCCCTCCTCCACCTCACCCCGTATACTCCATGCCCCCTATCTCCCATAACCCACAACCTACCTGTCCCCCTACCCATGAACCCCCACCCCCAAAATCCTCTGAGACCCTGCAAACCACCATGCACATATCTTCCACCCAGGGACAGCTCCACAACAGCAGAATGCCTGGGCCACGAAGGGGGACAAGACAAATTAACAGAAGAAATGAGCTTCAAGGCAATGTACAAACCTACTAGATGGGATTTACAAATCAAAACAATGAACTCACGAGAGATGGGCACTAGAAGAGGAACCCCAGAACATAATAGTCACTCACAGAAGACAAAGCTAACGAAAACCCTAACAAACACATTGTTTCCATAGGACTACTATGTCAGTGAGGGACAGAGAGAGAAGGTGACAGAGGAGGAGAGTGGAGTAGCTTTGCTTGATAAGAGAACAGGTGGAGTTCCGAAGAGATAGTAATTCAGAACTGTGGAGGTTTCAGTAGTGAACTGAGCATAGTCATGGCACCATACCAACTGGAGGACAAAAAAAATTATAGTAGTAGTTATATATACCCCCCCACCGAATTACAGAATACCCAGACAGGAATTTGATAAAAACAACATGGCAACCAATAAAATAATACAGAGAGCAACTTCAGTTGCCAGCAGGATTGGATCCAGACTACTAATCAAGGGAGGATTTTTAACAATGGGACACGGTAGTCGCTGGAGGGCAAGGGGGAACTAGTGACCCACATGAAGGATCAGAAACATGGAGAGGTAAGTTGCTGGATGTGGCAACTAGACACTTTCTAAGTCAACACGTCAAAAGACCGACAAGAATGCGAAGGAGACGGATGAAACTAGCCTTGCCTATGATCTGAATATTTACCCTAAAATGAGTCGAGATATAGGGAAGAAGTAGTTTCGTGGAAGCCACCATTGGGGAAAATGCAGTGATCATGGTGTATTGAGGCTTTTGAGTACCTGGTTTGAGCTCGGAATATATCCAACCACCCCAAAAATAACTGGGAAACGAAAAGGGCTGGCATACCAAAAGGGAAACTATGAGGAGATGAATAATTCCTAAGGGATATACATTGGACACAGAACTCAGAAGCAAGTCCGTACAAGCACGACGGATATGTCGCCCAAAAGTGTCACGAGACTGCAACAGGTTTTGTCCCAAGCCGACAGGACAAAACAAGAGAAGCAAAAGAAGAATCCGTGGGTTTAATAGGGAACGTATGAAAGCAAAGTAGAAGAACAAAGGGCATGGAGGAACCTTCCTGTAATAACAGAACACCATAAATAGAGAGAGATACAGAGACCAGGACGAGCATGTTATGTGTGAGAAGAGCAGCATGAGAAAAGTATGAAAATGATATAGCTAATATAGCAAAGACACCAAACCAAAGCTCCTACACAGTCCACAGGAGGAAGAAAACCAGTGAAGGAACAGGTGATGAACATAGGGGGCAGGACAGTACACAGAGATTGACAAGAGGTGTGTTGAAAACTCAACAAAAGGTTCCGGAGTCTTTACAATAGAACAAGAGAAGTCACGTGCTAGGGATGAGGTGGCAGCAAACCAGGATGCCTTGGAAAGGTTCGAAATTACAGAGATGAGGTCAAGAAGCACTAATTTGAGCTGACATGAGACGAGCTGTTGGGCGAGACGAATTCCCCATAGTATTGCAAGGTGTAGGAGCACTTTGCTTACCACTCTCCATAGTGTATAGTAGGATCCACTGGAAATGGAGCCCTGAAACCATATATGGAAAGACTGCTAATGTAGTCCAAATATGCAAAAAAGGTGACAGACAAGAGGCACGGCAGACTACAGGCCAGTGTCCTTAACTTGTATACCATGCAAGGTGATGGAAAAGATTATGAGAAAAATCTAGTAACACATCTAGGAGAATAGACTTCGTGACAACCCATCAACATGGGTTCAGGGAGGGTAAATCTTGCCTTAAATGCTTAATAGAATTCTACAATCAGCGTGAAAGAGATATCAAGTATATAGAGGATGGGCGGGCTGCATTGTTTTGT
>WNGS01164858.1:71529760-71549549 GCA_020271785.1 Procambarus virginalis
CTCCTCTTTTCATCTCGCCTTCCTCCTCGACTTCTACTCCTCCTTCCTCCTCCCTAAGTGCAGTATGGATGCACTTCCATATTCCCCTTCCCCTCCTCTTCCTTGACTTCTGTAGTTCTGAGGTGTTGCGTGGTGAGTTGTACTCACCTAGCCAGAGCAACAAATTGATTGATTGATAAGGATTAAGCCACCCAAGAGACGGCACGGGAATGAATAGCTTTAAAGAGCAAGATATAGCTGAAGAACAAAACCAGGTGTCTTGTTATTAACCCTTCGATTAATAAATCCCAGTGTCCTATTTGCTTTATTACGAACATTCATGCATTGATCTTTTGGTTTTAAATTTTTGCTAATCATAACTCCAAGATCCCTTTCGAAATATCCGACTTCACAATCTCAACACCATCTAGCTCGTATCTTGTAACTCTATCATATCGTTACCTAACCTCAAAACTTTACATTTATCAGCATTGAACTGCATCTGCCAATCTTTTGCCCATTTCAAAACTATTTAGATCAACTTGAAGAGATAGTGAGTCTTCTTCTGTGTTATTTCCCTACCGATTTTTGTATCATCGGCAAATTTGCAAATGTTGTTACTCAAACCTGAATCTAAATCATTTATATATATTATAAACAACAGAGAGCCTTGAGGCACTCAACTTACAACATTTTCCAACTCTGACTTAACCCCATTTATACTAACTCTGTTTCCTTTGGTATAGTCATGCCCTAATCCAACTTAATAAATCTACGGTACAAACTGTATAGCTTAGGTTCATATATTAGGGGATTGGGTTGCACTACATTGCACGTACTGCACTAGAAATTAGGTACTGGGATATCGATATATATGTCAGGTGGTTGTAGGTAATGAATCCCCCATTGGTGAACATTCCAATTATAATCTATGTAAACAAGAGCTGGGACATACTCCCCAACACTATATCTGTAATTGCCCTGTTATAAGTGACTTCAGACCAAGTGGTATGAGGTAGCTTTGAGCACTGTAATCACTTCATACACTCAGGAAAATTGGAAGATATTCTTGTGCTGGACCAGAGTGTGCTAGTGGAGGTTAATAGATCAGCCTTAATGCACTTAATGTTCTCTCCTGACTTTTAGTCAAACTTGATTTGTTTTTGTACCCTTGGCTTGGATTTTCTACCCTGATTGAATGTTTGACTAACCATCCTGTGAGATGGGAATATTAGATGAGCTTATAGCTAGCTTTTGATCTGCACTGTGTAATCTTTCATATAGAATAGGGTAGCAGCTGTTGTTGTTGTTTAAAATTCAGTTACTTGGAAAAACCAGTTCCAAGTAGCTATAGTGAGCCCGTAGCGGACTTACCTGGCACAGAAGCGGGGCTGTTGGCCGGGAAACAGCAGGGTAACAGCACATTGCTGTGTATATAGAAGCAATAGGAGAAGTCCTAATATTTCCATCTTGATGACAGCATGAGTGATGATGTTGGAAGACGTATAGTGTCCAGAGTCTGTGTTGACGTGGTTATTTACAACGATTGCATGTTGTTTCTTAGAGTTAGACTTGATATGAGCACTTGGCAGTCAATGGTGGTGCTTGATATTTATGATAGGTGAAATTTGTCAAAGTTTTCTCCTCCATATGACTGATGAGTGGCAATTTTGAGTCGAGGCGCCTGAGTGTGTGCAGCGTCAATGTTGATCGACAGTTGGGCATGGCATGTGTGTTATTTCTTATAGAGTTATAATTGATGTGAGCACTTGTACTCACATCAATTATATGTGTGGCAGTCAGTGGTGGTGCTTCTTAATAAACAATATATACTCTCGTGATTTAGTTCAGTATGGGGTTTAAAGAAAAAACAGCATACCAATGTTATATCACAGAAAACGAATTTATCATAAACTCATGTATTTTTCTTGTAATATGGAAATGTATTCATATAATAGATAACAATATGAATAGCCAAATTTCTGTGAATCCCCTACCATGTTGGAATCTGTGGAAATGAATGAGCAAATGTACTGGCTGCTGAAGGCGCTGAAGGAAACCACATTGGTATCATTTTGGATACAAGTGTCCATGGATATTCAGAATGGAAACAATTATAGTTGAACATGCAGAGGAGTGTAAGAATCTGTGGTGAGAGTGATGGACACAGCCTTCACAATTATACTTCAGAGAATGTAAACATCTGAGAGTCATTAGAAATATGTGTAGAATAATAAACCCTACAACGTTTGAGTTAGGGAAAACACCATTTGTCATATAGATACTGTTCTTAAAGATTCACTCATTTTGGACCAGCAAGATAACATATAAGATTTTAAGGGTTGACGAATGTTAATCTTCTTGTTTGATAAACTGTGCACTTGAGACATAGTTATAAGAACACGCCAATATATAAGACAACAAAACGTTTTCAGATTCTTTCACACCACTTTCCAGCAACATTTATAATTTACATATATTATTTTAGGGAATAATACATAAATTATATATTTAAACATGATATTAGTGTTTAGTGGAATGCATAAGGTGTCAAATTGTGTTAAAAAGAGCGACTTTTAGAAAATTTGGAAAACTACTTTTTTTCTGATCATAGAATAACTAAATGTATGTTGAAGGTTTCATTCAGCCATTAAATATCATTCACAATTTATTAATGAATTTTACAAAAAACACCATATACACTTTATATTTAAACATGCAAAAACTATTTGTAATACATTAGGAACAAAATAGCTGTAAAAAAACAATTTATTATAAAACCTATGTGTTTGGATTTTTGAATTAAAAGTTTCTCAAAGGCTCTCCTGCACCATTCTCAATGCAAGTCATTCCTACACCTATGGGAAGAGATTGACGAACGTTTTCTCTTTGACTTGTGTTTGCTGGGAAGGGACAAAATGGCAGGAGGATGCAACAGGGACACAGGGAATAGTCAAAGTGACCAAACGAAGGAAATGTTAACCTAAGTTCTGGAGGAATTCAAGAGGGAGATACATGAAATGAGGATTACAATTAACAACCTGCAAAGTGACCTGACATCAGCAAGGGAGATCAAATCCCTCACAGAGAAAAATAAAGAGACTGAGCACCAGATTATCATCCAAAGGGAAGGTGGGAATGTTTCATTAGAAGGAAATGCCTCTGTACCTGAAACATTTGTGGAAAGACTGAGAAAGAGCTCAGAAGGAATGGACACAGTGAGGGAGGTAGCCATGCAAGCAGCTACCTCACAGGAAGCAGCAAGGTGCACCAGTCAGCTGCTGGAGAGAAAAAGATCAGTGGTAGTTGTATGCATCAAAGAACAGGAAGGATCCAACAGGCAAGAATGGAATAGCAAGGATAGAGAGGCAGTACATGAGCTACTGATTGGGTTACAGATGGAAGGGGCTGAACAAAACATTGTGAAGGTTTTCAAGTTGGGCTGGTACAACAAGGACAGAAACCGACTGGTAAAGGTGGTGTTTACAAACGAAGCCACGGAGGAGGCTATTCTAAAATGGAAGAGTCGTCTGCAGTATGTGGAGGGATACAAAAAAGTATTCCTGCAGAGGGACAGGATGAAGGAGGAGGAGAGAGCCAGGGCAGCAGAGGCAAGGAGGAAGCGCAGGGAGAGAGGAGTAAACCAGGAAATCGCAGCCCCCAACACAACAATCTCAGAGACAAGAGTGGAACCCACAACCAGCATCCCAGCAACACCAGAGGGGAGGGCAATACCACCACACCCCCCTCTTCATAGAAACCCTCCTTTCCCCTCACCCTACCTGCCCCCTCCCAAATGCTCACCCCCCTCCCTCCCCCCATCCCATTCTGACCCTGTCACCCCTCCCCCATTCCCACCTTGTCCCCTTCCTGCCTTCCCCCCCCCTGCCCATCCCCCCTCCCCTTTCATCCCATACCCTCCCTATCCCTCCTCCCACCTCACCCTGTATCCTCCATGTCCCCCTATCTCCATAACCCACAACCTACCTGTCCCCCTACCCATGAACCCCCACCCCAAAATCCTCTGAGACCCTGCAAACCACCTCACATATCTTCTCACCCAGGGAACAGCTTTCCACACCAGCAGAATGCTCGCCAAGAAGGGACAAGAAAATTAACAGAAGAAATTGAGCTTCAAGGCAATGTACCTAACATAGATGGGATTACAAATAACAAATGAACTCAGAGAATGGGCACTAGAAGAAAACCAGACATAATAGCACTCACAGAAACAAAGCTAACGAAACCATAACAAACACATTGTTTCCATAGGATTACTATGTAGTGAGGAAGAGAGAGAAGGAGAGGAGGAGGTGGGTAGCTTTGCTGATAAGAAAAGGTTGGAGTTTCGAAGAGATAGTAATTCAGAACTGTGAAAGTTTCAGTGACTACATATCAGGCACCATACCAACTGGAGGACAAAAAATTATAGTAGTAGTCATATATAAACCCCCACCGAACGACAGAAGACCCAGACAGGAATATGATAGAAACAACATGACCACCATCATATAATAGAGAGAGCAGCTTCTGTAGCTAGCAGGAACGGATCCATACTACTAATCATGGGAGATTTTAACAATGGGAATAGATTGGGGGAACAGTGACCCACATGGAGGCCAGACATATGGAGAGCTAAGCTGCGGGATGTGGCAACAAGAAACTTTCTAAGTCAACACGTCAAGGGACCGCCAAGCATGAGAGGAGAGGATGAACAGCCTTGGCTTATCTGATATTTACCCTAAATGAGTCGGATATAAGGGAAGTTTAGTTGGAAGCCCCATTGGGAATGANCTAGTCCACAAACTAAGAGTGGTGAGCCAGGAAGAATGACTTTGTGAAACAGCAACAGAAGAGTTTGGGGAGACGTGATCACTACCTACAAATTCTCATATTTGTTAACTGTGTGATCACGATATACCTCTTGGTCTCTTGTTCCGCTCTCACTAGTCCATAAACACAATTTTGTATCATTTCTCGACTTAAATAGCACTCTGAACACTCTTAACTTTATTTTACATTGACATGTGCACAGCATCAAAGGGAATCTCACTACTGCATGGATGTCTTGTGTGTTAAATATACGGACCTTACCTAGTTATCATTTTCTTTGAGAAACTTATATGTGGCGATCATATCTCCCAGTCCACACAAATAACTCACCAGAAAACCAGTCAGTCAGTCACTCAGTCAAACTTTTTATAGTTAAACGTTTTTCATCTTAAAAAAAGGGACTACTAGTCTTTATTTTTTTTTCTTCTATCAAATCAAATAGGCGCGAGGACCACTACCACATGACCGTCATTCGCTTGACTAGGTTAAGGACTGCAATATCCCACACCATACTTGCTACGGGCTCTCACTAGTCAATAAACACAATTTTGGATCATTTCTTGACTAAAATAGCACTCCGAAACATCTTTGCACTTTTACTTTTCATTGACATGTGCACAGCTATCAAAGGGAATCTCACTACTGCACGGATGTCTTGTGTGTTAAATAATAGGTCCTTACCTAGCATATCATTTTCTTTGAAAAACTTATATGTGGTGATCATATCTCCCGAGTCAACACAAGTAACCCACACCAACCCTCATCCTTATTGAGAGAGAGAGAGAAGGCAAACATAGCTTGGTTACTGCATCTAGTTTTTAAAAAAATAGTGTATTGCCTGGCTAATAATGAAATGACACATTTTGTCTGACTCACTTAGCACAAGTGAAGAGAAAACATTGAAAAACTTGCAAAGGTTAAAACATATCTGTTATGTTAAGTTTTGTCTAGCTGATTAATAGCATACTACTACTACTACATTATTGTCTTTTATGTTATGTTTACCTCGATAGCGTTGTAATACTTGGAAATTGTATGTGCGGATCCCATTTCCCTTTTAATGCACATAAATAATGGATGCTGTAGAGTATATTTTTTTTATGAAACATGACTTCTTATTCTTACCCCATTTTTTTTTAAACTAGATGCAGTAACCAAGCTATGTTTGCCTTCTCTCTCTTTCTCAATAAGGATGAGGGTTGGTGTGGGTTACTTGTGTGGACTCGGGAGATATGATCACCACATATAAGTTTCTCAAAGAAAATGATATGCTAGGTAAGGACCTTTTATTTAACACACAAGACATCCGTGAAGTAGTGAGATTCCCTTTGATAGCTGTGCACGTGTCAATGAAAAATTAAAAGTGCAAAGATGTTTCGGAGTGCTATTTTAGTCAAGAAATGATCCAAAATTGTGTTTATTGACTAGTGAGAGCCCGTAGCAAGTATGGTGTGGGATATTGCAGTCCTTAACCTAGTCAAGCGAATGACAGTCATGTGGTAGTGGTCCTCCCACCTATTCTATTTGATAGAAGAAAAAAAATGAAGACTAGTAGTCCCTGTTTTTTAAGATGAAAAACTTTTAACTATAAAAATGTTTGACTGAGTGACTGACTGACTGGTTTTCTGGTGAGTTATTTGTGTGGACTCGGGAGATATGATCACCACATATAAGTTTCTCAAAGAAAATGATAAGCTAGGTAAGGTCCGTATATTTAACACACAAGACATCCATGCAGTAGTGAGATTACCTTTGATGGCTGTGCACGTGTCAATGAAAAAATAAAGTGTAAAGATGTTTCAGAGTGCTATTTTAGTCGAGAAATGATACAAAATTGTGTTTATTGACTAGTGAGAGGCGGAACAAGAGACCAAGAGGTATATGTCGTGATCACACAGTTAACAAAAAATATTAGAATTTGTAGGTAGTGATCACGTCTCCCCAACTCTTCTGTGCATATTTCACAAAGTCATTCTTCCTGACTCACCACTCTTAGATTGTGGACTAGTGACCCACCTTTGTTTAAAATTAAATCTACAAAGCTTCACATTTACAAAAAATGATATTTGGTCATCAGACAGAAAGATGATTTCCACGTTGCGTTACGTAACGATATAATGTGTTACAAGAACTAAACAGACCTGCGGTAATATTTTATTTGTGTTTGGATGTAATGGCTAAACATGGTTTACATTTTCAATAATGCTATTTGGTCATCAGACAAAGTTGATTTCCACGTTACGTTACAATGTGTTACAGGAGCTAAAACTGGTAGACCCTAATATATATATATGCTATGAGATGTAATGGAGATGGGTTAAGTCTCACTTTCATTTCAAAATGTTATTTTTGGACTGCAGAAAGTTGGTGATTTCCATGTTACGTTACAAGTGTTACAGGGGCTAAAACTGGTAGACAGTAATATTTATATGGTATGAGATGTAATGGAGATGGGCAAAGTCATACTTTCATTTAAAAATGTTATTTTAGTCTGTAGAAATTTGATTTCTGCATTACGTTACAATGTGTTACAGAGGTCTAAAACTGGTAGACACCAATATTTATATGGTAAGAGATAAAATGGAGCTGGACTAAGTCTCACTTTTCATTTTAAAATGTCATTTTGGACTGCAAAAATTTGTTGATTTCCGCGTTACGTTATGGGACGTTATGTTACATTGTGTTACAGAGGGCTAAAACTGGTAGACAGTAATATTTATATGGTAAGAGATGTAATGGAGATAATGTGTTTGGCTAAATGTGGATCACATTCAATAATGATATTCGGACATCAGACAGAAAGTTGATGATTTCCCCGTTACGTTACAAGTGTTACAGGGGCTAAAACTGGTAGACAGTAATATTTATATGCTATGAGATGTAAAGGAGATATTGTGTTTGGCTAAATAGGGTTCACATTTCAATAATGATATTTGGACAACAGACAGAAAGTTGTTTTCCGCGTTACGTTACTAAGTGCCTCGCTCACTCCTTCAGTATTGAACGTTGAACATTCTGCGACATTGTCTTGCTATGATATTACAAGTCTACTGTTACGCACAGTGTAATACAGTTCTAATGGCATATGACCAAGGACGTCATTTATTAAAAAGCTATTTGATCATCAGACAGAAAGAAGTTTTCCACGTTACGTAATGATGATACAATGTGATACAAGCGTGTGCTAATATTTTATTTGTGTTTAGAATGTAGGGGCTATAGGCAGCAGAAAGTTTATTTTCCCGCATTATGCTGCATTGACTGTGTGTTACAAGGTCTGCACAGCAATATTTGGTGTTGGATGAAGAGGGGGATGGAGATTGAGTAGACACGCATACATTTTCGAATGCTGTTTATTTAGGCAGCAGAAAGTCTGTTTTACCACATTACGCTACATTGACTGTGTTACAAGAACTGAAAACAGACATAAGCCAGAGCTATTTCACTATCGACTCATCCGGTCTTATTCTCATCGATTGCTGTTTACATTTGGATAATGTAGGTCTTAGAGACATCCTTGAACTCGGGGATAATGAACAAGTCAATTTAATAATAGTAACAAACCTATGTTTTTCCACATTAGTCTTATATATGTTTACTTTGCTTGGAATTTGTATGTGGGGAACATTGCTCACCTAAGGGAGAGCGAATGAACGGCGCGTTTGAGGTAGAGTGAGGACTGACCGCGATGTGTACGTATGTTTGTTTGTTTGTTTTACCACAGTGAATATGAAGCTACATTATGTTATGTCTACCAGTTGTTGAATAAACACTACGTTATGTTACGTTACGTGATACAAGAACTAAACAAGCTTGTGCTAATATTTCATTGTGTTTGGAATGTAAGGGCTAAACACGGTTCACATTTCAATATTCAGACATCGGACAGAAAGTTGCTCGTTACTCTTAAAATGATATTTGGACAAAGAACGACGTTAACATGTTGGTCACGCTACATTAATGATATTTAGGCAAAGAACGATGACATCATGTTGGTCATGTTACGTTACAAGGTTGTGAAGGTGAGTGTGATGGGGGCTCGAAAATTGACATTAGTCTTCCATCCTCTGGTGAGCTGTCAGTCTAAGTGAAATGAAAAAAGATACATAAACAGCAGCAGCAGGAGAAAGGAATTGATGTTACTTTTTCCCCCAACTATTAAATGATCTGAATAGAGAGAGAGAGAGAGAGCAACCACTGACTGCTATGTGTATCCCATGCAGTTGTGTTTACAAAATAATTATGATTTGTTATAATAATAAGATTGAAGACCACCTTATGACTCTCGTTACTCTTAAAAAAAATGCTATTTGAGCAAAGAATGATGTTACCATGTGGGTCACGTTGCGATACAAGGTTACACATATGATCAGAAATAATACTAAAGGCTTTGCACAGAACATCCGGTCTGGGAAGGGTGAAGTGATGCTTGATGGTTTGGGCTTGGAAGGGGGGTTGGGGTTTGGTGTGGGTGGATGGGGTGAGGGTAAGGTCATCCCAGTACCTCGCCCATGTCATTACGCCTCAAACCAGCACGAAGGTTAGACCCTAACGAGACGGATTGATGTTTCACTCATTCAGGAGTCTTGAACATTCTGTGACATTGTCTTGCTATGATAATTCCGTTGTGTTTTATAAGGTCTGCACAGCAATAATGGGTGTAGGATGAAGAGGTGACGGAGATTGTGTAGACACGCATACATTTCAATGATATTTATTTGGACAGCAGATGTTGCGATCACAGTTAACAAAAATTTGTAGGTAGTGATCACGTCTCACGCGTCGATGTGCAGACTTATTTTTTAATTTTGTAACTAGCGCGTCATGATTGTAACTTGATTAGCTAAAATGAATTGCGGGTTCAGTCCTTGACCGTTTATGCGTCTCTGCCCATATGACTGCCTTGTGTGAGATTGGACTGTTTAGCTACACGTAGGTAGTTCTTGACACACTATGCAACCCTGCATATAATGTAGAGAGAAGTTGTATAAATAATAAGATATCTTGTTAATCAATGTGTGTCAAACTCCCAGGACTGCATTTTGGAATTTGTATGTTGTGCTCATGGCACACTCAATGCTATGTCCCAGTGTGTTTCAGGAGTGAGAGAGAGAGAGAGAGAGAGAGAGAGAGAGAGATGTTACACCCCATTACCGTCACTCCCCCAGTGAGAGGGGGATGGTAAGTGGAACAGCCGGGCTCGCTGACAGTAGCTACATCTCCCTTTCCTTAATGAAACCACAGTGGGTAATGGATTCTCGGGCACTTCCGCCTGTGTAGGAGGAAGTAATGGCAGTCATTGTGCACCGTCAATATGGTCGCTTGTGTGATAAAAAAAGTTAAAATATTCAGCAAAGAATGTTATAAAAGGCGCATATATTCTCTCTTTCACTAGCGAGAAAACGCAAACATTCCGGCTGAGGTGTGTGCTTGTCTTAACTCTCTCAAAGCAGACCTCCAGACTCATGGTAGATGCGACTTGTCCCCTGACGAGGAGAGCTGAGGGGGAGTTAGGTAGGAGGGGAAGACATGACACCACCAGCTACATGGAAATACTTTTCAGTTAGCCACTGAAAGGTGGACAGTATGCACTTCCTGCCCGTGTATGGCCCAACTAATGGACGTCATGGATCACCAACAGCTGCGTTGGGTGAGAAAAGTTAAAATAATGACTCCGCCTGTCCCCTCACTTTCCCCTCCTTCTCTCATCTGAAGTCCCTGCTCCCTCTCAGGTATGGGAGGGTCCCCCCTCCCTCCACAACATAACCTACATACTCCTCCTCCTGCTCTCTACATGTCTGCATGCCTACCACATAGCTTCCATCCCCCTACCCAACATGACACTCTATCAAGTGATACCTGGCCGGATGCCATGCGTCAAAAACATCCGGGGAGCTGTCAAAAACCACAAACCACCCGGGGAGCTGTCAAAAACCACAAACCACAAATGACCCTCCAACCCTCTCACGCCGAGGGGAAGGTCCCCTCACTCTCCCTTACCCTCCCTAACCTCTCCCCCCACCCCATCAACATATGTTGGAACCCCTCTCACCTACACACACCTACACACACACTGCCTCTACATAGCGATACATACTCTAATTTTTTAATCAACTATTATTATCTACACTTAGAATTAAGTCTATGGCAAACACACATACATATTCATTTACTCTTATCAACATATCCACATATTCCTTACTCTACCTCATACCCCACATTCTCTCATGTCCCAAACAACATGCCCCCCCATCTTCTCTGACCACGTACACAAACACCAAACGCTCACACACGTCCGACACGCCCCCAACTTCCGGGAAAATTCCCCCAAACCCTTTGTGACTAGAAACCTGCGCTCCACCTGCCCAGCTGGCTCTCATAGAGCCACCTGGGCAGATGATGCGTGCCGTTCTAGTCGCACTTTTCACTACTCTCAACGTCCTCTTTAACTACCCCTCTACCTCATCCTCCTTCCCTCTCTGCCAGGTCCTCCTCTTTTCTACTCGATTCTCCTCTCCTCCTCCTCGACTCTTCCTAAGAAAAATTAATAAAAATGATAATAACCTTTATTATGATCCTGTTTCACTTTACTAAATATAATTACTTTTTATTTCTACATTATATATATATAACAGCGATAAAAAACTACGTTTATGAAACATTTAAGGTGTCCACAAGGTTTCAAAATTTTTTTAGCCAACGTTTCGTGCAAACCGTTTCAGAAACTTATTTACAACCACACACAATTACGATTCTAATGTGTGAAAACAAATGTTGTCCAACTTTCCAAATACGTTGTGGCAACCTAAATGTTTCCTGGATTGTCAATAGAGAGTAAGATAGAGAGAGAGAGGGAGAAGAGAGAGAGAGAGAGAGAGAGAGAGAGAGGAGAGAGACGAGAGATTGAGAGAGAGAGAGAGAGGAGAGAGAGGAGAGAGAGAGAGAGAGAGAGAGAGAGAGAGAGCAGGGAAGAACGAGAGAGGAGGGTGGGGTGTGTTTGTGGTGTATGTTGCGGTGTGTAAATCAGTGGTAGGGGCGCGTGGGAGGGGGGGGGGCGGATTGGGAGAGTGAATGGGGGTTAAGAGGAGGAGGGTGAGGTGATGTCTTCAGACTACGGCTGGCGGATTAGAGACTTATCTGGGTTCCCAGTGATCTTACAGTTGCTGTCCCTGTTACCTGTCTTCCACTTACGATTGTATTATTGAAGGGAATGCAATAGTGTCTATGAAATGATGTTATTAAACCTTGCACACTGTTGGAGACTATGAGAGAAACTTACCAGCCAGCCACTCGCAAGCCTCTAGGTGAATGCACGTTATCGTCGGTAATCCTGTGAGGTCTAATTCAGGGCTCCACGTGGGTCCCAGCTGGTGCGACTGATGCTTCCTCAAGGAATCGAACTTCACTAGCTATCTTCTCTACATTCACTAAAATATTTCACCACAAGATGTGATCAATGTGTTGCAATACAATGCCCCTGTTCGATTCACACTGTCCCGATTCCCACTGCACAGAACACCCGCTCACTTGACCCTATTATTCCCTCGGTATACGGGAACAGCTGACCCTACACGTCTGCTCCCCATCCAAGTGACACAGGTGTGTGTGTGTGTGTGTTTGTTACTCACTAATTGTATTGCGGGGGTTGCAGGCTTGCTTAACCCTTGGTCCCGCCTCCACTGTCAATCAACTGACAGGTTCCTGAGCATTGGGCTCTATCTATCTATATAAGCTTTTCCGTCCCTGTGGCTCAGTGGGTATCGTTTCCACTGTGTCCCCTTGTTCGCGTCCGACAGTGCCGCCAATCACTGTTGATCACCCGAGTAGTATACCCGGCGATCCCCTGAGTTTGTAGGTTGTGCCTCATGTCCCCTGCCCTCCTCTGGTTACACAGTCTCGTAGTGGCAGTCCGCAGCTTTCATAACTCATGCCTATTAGTTCTGGGACTAGTCTAGTAGCCTACCTTGGGACGTCTAGGTTCGTCTGGTGCTTACAAGGTACGGCTACTAGTGGGCCGCATACTCAGGATTGCTTACATATGTGTGTACAGATCTGAATGTTTTACACCAGGTTCGAAGCTTTTGCGTAGCCACACCGCCTGCAGCTCACTGCCGCAACGAAGTTTTATCTTATGTGGTTCAGGAGCAGGTTGGTGTGATATCACTCTGACTTTCTCTTGTCTGTTCATAAGATTATCTTTCTGTGAATCTGTTGAATGGCCTCTGTTCTCTGTAGTTCATCTATTTGATTACCGTGGTGACCAACATGCCTTTTGTGTGTGTTTGGACCTTATCTCTAGTCTGTCGTTACAGCTCCTTATTGGCACGCTCATCCTACCATTTTTCCGTTTCTCTCTCACCTACTCTTATGGGCTACTGGGGCAAACATGTGAGCGGCCCGTAGAGTTATACCTCGGTGTGGAGGATACCACCCCTAATCCAGAATACAGTACTTATGGTCCAGGAGGACTCTGCCCGGGGGATCTCTACTTGTGCACAAGTCTCGCCGCAGACCTACCTCAAACAGCCCTTGTCTCTGTGTGTATTCTTGGGGGTGTTCACTGGTGTGCGTGACACCACTGCTGCATTCCTTCTTTCATCCGACTGCATCTCACTGGCTTAGTTTTACAACTAGGATATTCGCGTGCTACGGTGGTAAATACGACTTAGTGGATCGCGATCCACAATTGCATTGTTTCCTTTCTTTTTCTTGGCCATTACTTTCGTTTTTGTTGCTGGTTCAGCGTCTCTGTAGCATTTACACGTGGTGCATCAGCTGTAAGGAACTCAAGCATGCCCATCCCCTCGAACCCCATTGGTGATGCTGTCAGACACCAAAGTTCTTCCCCGCTCCCAGAGATCACTATCTGCTTTAAACTGTTTGTGACTCACCTTGTATGACTGGGCGGGAAACGAACCGCACACGAATTACGATTCTGGCGCAATCACAGGCTACCAGGCCATGTGTGTGTGTCGGTGGGACACCCGTTGTACTCAATAGGGTGTGCCTTGCGGGGTTGAGCTCTTGTCTTTGTTCCGCTGCTCAACCGTCATCATAGGAGTTCAGGTTCCGGGCCTATTGGGCTCTATCATATCTTACACTTGAAACTGCGTATGAAGTCAGCCTCCAACAAATCACTTGACTATGCATCCATGTGTCCAAATATCGCGCCACTCACCCCACCCCCCACCCCCCACGTGTAGACCTAATATAGAAGTTTCTATTTCTTAACTACTCGCTGGGATGCATTGGGCAATCGCGTTTCCACCTGTGCTCATCTTGTGCGTGTGCCTTGTGTTAAAAAGCCTGTTTTTAACCTTCGTCCGTTCCACTGCCCGAATCTTGACTTGGTGATTCATGTACCCCCTAATACTCTGTCTTGCCATACCCGAAGTGGGGTTCATTACCGTAGTCTCACCGAGTCATACCTCAGGTCGGGTACTAGTTCTGTGACCCACCTTGAACCTTCCCCAGTTTCGTCTTATGCTTGGATAGATATTGGACTCCATGCTGGAGCTGCCATCACTCAAGTGATGTGTTGCTATGTGGTATATAATGTTCTGAAAGTATTCTTACACAAGTTTCAAATGCCGTCTTATGTAGCCACCCGATATGCTGCTGATGCTATCCTTGAGATGAGCTTCCAGGGGACAGTTGGCATGATATGAAACCCCAAGGTACTGTCTCCTCCTGACTCTTGAAGGTATTTCTGTCTCAACTGATAATTGTATCTGGTCCGGTCAATACCATATCTCACTTTACATTACATGTGCTTGGGTTAAACTCTAACAGCATTTTTTTCGACCATTCCTGCAGGGCTTGTCCCTGTCTTCTGAAGCCTCAAGCTGTCCTTCTATGTCTTAAGCCTTCTCATACCTTTTTGCGTCTCGAGACCATTGAGAGGATGAGTCTATACCCTCTGGGAGATCATTCCACGGTATATCAGGAAACAGGATAGGTCCAAGACATGAGCCCTGTGGGACTCATGGTGAATTCATCGCTCATTCTGAGGTCTTCACCTTTTTTCCCGCTCCTTACCTGCTTCCCGTGAGTATACCTTTGCGTGCTGGCGCGTAGGTCCCTGCCGGACCGGTCATCGAAGCCTCTGTTCGAGGATGATAAGAAGGTGCCGCCGTTTGGACGCTGCTGATCGCAGCCTGAGTACGTCTTTCCAGCTGTTGATCAGGATCCTTTGTGAGGTGCTTACCAGTTCTTCTGAACACTGTGCGGGTTGTCATTGAGGTCTCACCCGCACTGTATATTTTTTTTTTGTCCTGCCTCCTATTGATAGGTATCCCCTATCCACGTGCTGATAGAGTATACCGTTACTCTGCCCGTCCCGCTTATCACTTTCAAAAAAAACCCTTTATGGTGTACTGTGTCAAGCTTTCCCGAACTTGTGTCCAAAAAACATGCAGTCCGAAATCTTCCTCTAACTGGCTACTCACGCAGGCACGTGATCGTAGAATCTATCAAGCCTGTAAGGAAACATTTGTCCCCACTGATAACCCATGTTGATGGTTGTCACGAAGCAGTTCCTTCTCGCCAGATGTGTTACTAGTTTTTTCTCACGCAATCTTCTCCCATCACCTTGCATTGTAGACAAGTTAAGGACAATGGCCTGGTAGTTCGTGCTCTTGTCTGTCACCTCTTTGTATATTGGGACCACATTTCGCCGTCTTCCATATTTTGGTAGGTCTCCCGTTTCCAGTGACTACTTAACTATGGAGATGGCAAGAACGCTCCTGCACTCTTCACTACCATGGTGAGGATTCCGCTGGCCCAACAGCTTTTCACATCCAGCATATGCTGGATGTGAGAGATTTGGTGATGCTGTAGGTGCTTCTGACCTTATCTCTCGTAAATTCGAACCTATCCAAGGTCACTGGTTTGCGCCACTCTCCCAGCTCCATGGCCACTCACACACCGTTCTTGTTTGGGTTATAGATCTAGAACCCTTCTGTGGTTCTTCATACCTCTTTGCATTCTTTTTGTGTACCTTTCCTCGCCCCACCCTAAGTTTCATACCTGTTCACTTCCTGTGTCTTCCCTCTGATGTGATGGTAGATAGTAGCTTGCGTTCGGTTCTTAGCCTTTATTGGGCTATATCACCCCCTTTTATACCTTGTTCAGATGCTCTTCTCCCACTAACATACCGTTACCTTGTTTCTCTGTATCTCTCCTCTAATTTCTGGTCGTTCTGTGATCCGCCCACGGCAAGTTACCTCACATGCTCCTTTAGATTCATCACCTTTGCTTCAACATTCCCACGATGAAACCGCGGATCTTCCTTTGGTTCTTTACGGTATTTTTCTCTGGCGTGGTCTGGGACGACAAACGCTGCTTACAGATCTGACACTTTTTGGGTGACATGGTCCAGCATGTCTTGTACGGACTTGGGTTCCAAGTTCTGTGTCCCAAAGTATTTTCCTTAGGAAACTTTTATTCACGCCCTCCTCTTTGATAGTTTCCTTTCGGTACCGCCTAGCCCTTTGGTTCCCAGTGCTATTTTGGGGGTGATAATTACTAACTCAACCAGGTACTCAAACCTCAGTACACTGATCGCTCATTCCCAATTGGGCTTCCAGAATGAATCTTCCCTTATTCCAGAGGACTCATTAGTGGAACAAATATCAGACTTCAGCAAGGCTGGTTTCATTCTCCATCTCTCTCTTGTCGGTCCCAATCACACCGTATTTTCTTTTGTCCTCCTTTTTTTTTTTCTCTCGTTTCCCCCCACTTGGACGTGTTGACTTAGACGTTTCTTGTTGCCACCGTCCCACGGGGGCCCAAACTTAGCTCTTCATGTTTCTGGTCCTCCATTTGGGTCTTTGTTCTCCCAATTTATCTTCCCCTGGTTGAAGTCCCCCTGATTAATAAGCTTGGATTCGTTCCTGCTAGCCACAGACGCGATCTCCTTTATATTGATGGTGGCCAAGGTGTTTCTATAATCTGTCTGTGTTTCTGTCATTCAGTGGGGGTATTATGATACTACTATAGTTTTTTGTCCTTCAGTTGCTATTGTGCCTGATTCGTAGTCACTGAAACCTTCACAGTGTTGAATTACCATCTCTTCGAAACTAACTCTCTAGTAGCAAGCTACTACCACCTCTCTTTCCTTCTCTCTCTCCAGACATTGTAGCTGTGGAACCCACGCGGTTTGTTCTGATTTCGTTAGCTTTGTTGTGGTGTTATGTTGTCCTGTCTTTGATAGTGCCAGTTCCTCTCGCGTTGCTGTTTTATTGTCTATCCATTAGTAGGTACTTCCGCTGATAGCGTCTCCTTTCTTTGTTCATTTCTCGCCTTTGGTCGCTATTTCGCGGGTGCGAAGCCGTTCTGGGGTGAGAAGATCTTTCTGTTTTTAGTGGTTGCAGCGGTGTGTGTGGTTCATTAGTTTGTTTTGGGGTGGTGCGCGTGTCAAGGAAGGGGGGTTTCCATTGTTTTTTTTTTTGGGTAGGTGTGGGGTTTTCTACCAGCGCTGTCTATCAGCTGTCGTCACGTTGTTATTCTTTATGTGAGGTATATTGTGTGTGTGCTATTCGTGGGTATGGTCGGCACCCTCTCTAAGGGACTGGGTTATTGGGATGTGTACGTGCGACGCGGTCTTCGGCCGGTATTCTGGTGGTTTGGCACACACCCGCCACTCTCCCTTCACGCGACCCCCTCGATTTCGTCTTGGGGAATTAGCTGATGGTTGAATGGGGAAGGTGGCTTCAGGCCTCTGACATTGGGTGGGGCCGGGCATTGGGCGTCGGTGTGCCGTTTGGTGTGGAAGGGCATTGCCGTGTGACGGCCGGAAGGGAGGGTTCTATGAGAGTGGGGGTTGGTGTTGCTCCCATCTTCATTTTCTTGTGTTATGGGGCTGGTTTTGGGTTCACCTCTGTTTTGGATGTTGGGTCGGGGGCTGTGTTGTTCCGTTTGCTCCCCATTCTCTGCGTTTTTTTTATTTCTCCTTGCTACGTCGCTCTCACTGTACCTTTGTGTCTTTCCTCGCTCTGTTCCCCCTGGCATTACAATTTTGTTATTCTTCTTTCTTTTTGTGTCAGGAATACTTGTTGGTTGTACCTCTAATACCATTCTATTTGCTGGCAGATAGACACCCATTTTTATTTTTCGGTGTTTTTGTTCTCTCTCTTGTTTTTTGTCTTGTTTTTGTTCTCTGTCGGCTTAGTTTTGTGAACACCCCACGCGTTTACAAGTCCGGTCCTTTCCTGTGCTCCTTGTTGGTACCCCTTCCTGCCCCCCAACCTGATACACTTTCTCAATGTTTTGTACAGCCCCCTTGACGTCTGTAATCCCTTCACTGTCTTGTAGCCCATGTACCTGCCTCTTCTATTATTTGTCCTTGTCCCGCATTAGTCTTCCTCTTTCTTTGCCCTGGTGTGACCCACGCTTCTTCTCTTGTTTCAATGACCCCTTCCTACAACCTCTTTGTGTGTGTGTTGCTGTAGTCGTGTGTGTAATTACCTAAGTGTAGTTACCGGATGGCCATACATTCCGCAACGACTCCTTTTTTGGTCCCCTTTTCCCCTCCTTTTAGCTCACCTCCCGTCTGCCCTCACTTTTTGTCACTGACACCTAAACGCCTTTGCCATAACCTCTACTGTTACTTGGTCCTTTTGTGATTGCCTTTTCCGTATCCTCGTTCTCCACCTTATACTTGTTCTTCCTTCAACCCATTGCTCCTATCTCACTCTGTGAAAGTGAATTTACTTATATATCTTCGGCATCTATGTTTAGCTCTCTTTTTTCTTTAGCTAGTTTAACATCTATTGCCCTCGTTACCTTCCACCTCCCTTTTTTCTTACACACCGCCCCTTCGTACAGGTTCCAGGAAATCTTCCCTATCGATTTATCAATTCCTGTTACTAATTTTTGTACCCCGTAGTTGTATAATATCCCCACTCTCTTTTCTGTGTGTCTTACCCACGTTTTGCCCTCCCCCATATTTTATATCATGCTCTTAACCTCTCCTCGAGAGCTATTTGCCCTTCAGTTCTGTGTGACCAGCCACTTAGTAGGCATGCTTTTTTGCGACCCTCAGTTTCCATTGTTTGTTTGCTGTGCTTTCTTGAATGATCCCCCCCTTCGGGGCACCACCCAACCCCGCTGCATATTGTGGCTTTGGCCTAACAAAAGTGCCTGGTCGATCACAACCCATTTCTTTAGTTCATCCTATGCGCCTATCCATGTATTCCAGAGCAATTCTGAAGTTTAGAAAGCGTGGCCACCCATGCCCGCTCCCCTCGCCTCCTCGCACCATTTATCTTCCCTTAATGTTGGTTCTCAGGTTGCTTCGTTTCTCATCATACGAACATCACTCGCTATGCTAATCTAGGGGTGATGAATGTCATCACTACTTTAGGTCCCCCCCCCCTTTTATGTAATTCGAAGTTGTAGTCTCTCCCACAGCGCCTTCCTATTGTTCTACGTTTGTACACAAAATGGTCTTCCCATTTAGATCTCTAGATGAGTGGTGGTTTCTTTACTTCCGACTTTCTTTCCAGACTTCTTTTTCCAGACTTCTCACATACTATATAGGTGGTGTGGGGTCTATGTTCTCCTTTCCATTCCCCCTTTACACAGATTATTCACCTTAAATTTCCTTTGCCTGTGTTTGCTCCTATTACTCGTTTTGTCAGGTCATCTTGCCGGGCCTCGACCCTCTCTCCGTCTCTCCTTCCTCTTCTCTTCGCTCTCCCGCCCCCCTGTTCATCCCCTTCTGTATCCCCCCCGGGTCGATTTTGTCGGCCCCTCCCCCTCCTGCGTGCCATGCCCTGCCCCCTGTGTATTCCCTTGTGGCCTTTCTCCCCCCCCCAGTGTCCCTTGCCTTGATCCTGCCCTCCCTTTTTTCTCTCCGGCCCTTTTTTCCTCCGCCCGCTGTTCGTTCCTGCCTCTCTCCCCTCTTTTTCTTCTAGTTCCCGCCCCCTTTCTGTGGCCCTCCGTCCCCGCCCGCTTTTTTTCCCCCCCCGGTCCG
>WNGS01164858.1:71549649-71585925 GCA_020271785.1 Procambarus virginalis
TATTTACCTAAATTAATTACTGAGAATGATCAAAACTCCCCAATTTGTAGTGAAGGATTATAATAATGGAGTTGTGAAAATACTGTCCACTACATTCAATATAAATAACACATGTAATGTTTATTAAATAAAATAATTAACTGGAATCTAGTAGATTATATTTACATTAAAATTAATATAAATACTAAGTTAACTATATGTGCTCCATTTTCACAAGTAATTCCCACATCTTGGCATCATACTCGATCTTCAACCTCTAAACTCACCAAGATAATATATATTTCCTTGGCCACACTTCCGTCTTCAACACTTAGAAGTATGAATAAGCTCCTTAATCATTCGTGAAATATCACACATAAGTTGCTTTTTTTATGCAAACCAGATTATCAGTCATTGTCTTTATTCATTAATATTATCCAACCGAACTACTTCATTTAGTAAATAATTAAATCTACTAATTAGATGATTGGTTCTGTTTCAATAAAAATATTAACATTTTAGCAGTTTTAGAAGGTTTATGTTCTGGATGACAAGGACTGGACATGTTAGGCTACGGCGTTTCTGGTGGAGGAACCAAATGCCCGAGGCTTCTACTTCGTAACAGACCAATTACCTGTTAATAAATCACATTGTTCGAACATCGTTAGTTTTACTTACTTGTGAAAAAACTGCCATTGAGAATTAATTAAAAAAAAGTGAGGGGTAAATGCGCTCACCTGTGATTTAGTGTACATCATTGTTAATGACCTTATTACGTTACACTGAGGTCATTTATAACAAAATATACGTCAGCATAAGGATAGTCTTCCTAGAAGTCTACGCGAAGGAGTATGACAGAACAATGCTGGAAGCACAATATAAATTTTACTACATAGAGTTACCAGTTACCAGACAACACGTCTCCCGGACCAAGATGGTGTCATCTCTACTCTTCCAAGATCTCGCTTTCTCTGAGGGATATAATTTATGCATTTGGGGAAGGAGTGGAAATTGATTGAATTTTTTTGCCATGTAATTAATTAATATAAAATAAAAGTATAATTCAGTGCTCGTACGTTGTATCTAAATGCAGACGTATATACGCTCTATACTCTATGTGTTCTTTACTGACGCGGTCACATTTTCTACATAATGAATGGAAGAATTATTTACGATTCTTCCTATTTTGGATCAATCTGGTTTTAAGTTCATTTGAGGATTTTACACAGCAACAGAAAATATATTGTCCTGGTCTATTTTTAATTACTTGAGGTTTACATAAATGTAAATATGCAAGGCGTTACCCACGCAAGAAGCTAAATAATAATTGTGATTACAAATTTGAATTATGACGTGGAATGCGATCATTTGAATATACACAGTGTGGCAGGAGATAAGGTGTTGGATGTACTGTGTGTCAGGGGATAATGTGTTGAGTGTACACAGAGTGTTAGGGGATGTGTTAGCCTTTAAATTCCTGGTCGGTTGGTGTATAGCCAATCCTGTGGCCAGAGAGCCATGACGTCATTCCTCAGAGCAGCGCAGAAGCTGCTTACTAGTAGACTGCCAGTACCACACAGACCTAGATTAGAGCAGGACTTCAGGACCCTGGTGCGCTGGTTACATATTCTCTACCTAAACCAATAATGCCCAAGAAGTCAGACTGTGTATCTCTTCAAACCCAAGCAAGATTCATTCAGCAACTGAATAAATACAAGGCGCGAATACTGGTAGCAGCGTGTGTGACAGAAATTTTTGATCAAGCCAGAACCCATGTGTCTATTCACGCCGCCACAGCAAGCCAAGCCACCCGCCACAGCTAACTCAAGCCACCTGCCACAGCTACACTTGTGTGTCGTCAATATTCATACCAATCCAGAGTCCTACAATTAACCACTGCTCTAGGTCAACGTTCTCAAGTAAGACATGGTATCTAGCAACAATAATATTACTTCATCAGGGAGGAAGAGAGGACAGTTCTCGCGCCCTGATATCCTGAATTTCCGGGGTCTGTTGCCGCCCCAGTCCACTTGCTCCACGTGTTTTTCGTATGTACTCTTTAGATATTGTCGTCGCCGCCAAGTGTCGACTCCAGCTTCGATTGCATGAACTGCTCACTGAATGTTTGTAATGTTTGATGTTCATCCTTCAGGTGAACATCAAGCATTACTTCAATAACAGATACCTCCTCATTCTGGAGGTAGCCAGACTTAACCCAGATGTTATCTTACTCAATGAAACTGCGGTTAGACAGGACCAGCACATCTCCAGTTGGGGATATTCCACCAGGGAAGTCAACAGGGGGATGTACAGTGGGGTGGCAATACTAATAAGAAGAGGGCTCTCTTACCGCCCCATCCTCATAGAAGATGACCACTTTCTTGCAATAGAACTCACCACTTCACACGGCCCCCTCATCGTCTGCACCGCATATCTACCACCTAGACTGGCCTACCTCCCCTCCATCCCTCTGAACAGGCTGCTCGACAGGAACCTCCCTACTATCATAGCAGGAGACCTGAACGCCCACCATCAGGCCTTATTCAACGCGCCCGCCAGGCCTGACCTCAAGGGCAGACAGCTATTCCACCTAATGCAAAACCGGGACCTCTCCTTCCAAGGCCCCCACTTTAAGACGTTCTTTTCGGGCAACCAGAGGGGCACCCCTGACATAGTACTGACCAACAGAGACTGTGACCTGTTCCACTGCAGAGTAACCCCAGGCAAGAACGTGGGGACGGACCACATCCCTGTAGTCACAACCCTCCAAGCATCCCCCTTCAGGTATGTGGCACCTCCCAGGCCCAGACTGGAAACCATACGTGCCAGGGACTATGACACCTTCCTTGCTGAAGACCCCATCATTGAGTTCGAAAACCTCCCAACCCAAACAATCGACCAAGCAGTGAACACCATCCACAACCGCATCCAGCTCGCAACTGAGGCCACTTGCGAAATATCCAACACAAGGACCTACCACCAATACAAACCGACCCGTGAAATCAGAGGCAAAATGAATGAGTACCAGCGAGCCTGCCAAAGCCACTACCAAACTGGCCATCCGCCAGCGCTGTCCCTACAAACACTCAGAAGGGAAACCATAGACCTTACGCTGGCTCACAAGAGCTACATATGGGGAACCCTTGTGAGGCAGGCCAACCAGTACAAAAGGGAGCCGGGAGCTTTCTGGCGCAAGATCAGACAGCTCTTGGGATCGGTTAACCCCAGCCTCACCCACCTTGTCCACACATTCCTTGACGAAGATGACGAGGAGCAGCAAGAAAAAATAGAAGACCCACAAGACCAGGCTGACCTCATGGGCGCAGTATGGAAGAAGACACTCACGGCTTCAAACAGCAGAGCCTTCAACAACACTCACTTTGAACGTGTCAACCAATGGACAACAGAAAACGCCGCCTCCCTTCACAGCACCCCTCTGATAGACCTGACAACCCTAGAAGACGGCCACCCCTAACAAGACCCATAACTATGTTAGAGATGAGAGGAGTCATCAAAAGCATTAGAGATAAGGCCCCAGGACCTTCGGGGATTAAAGCATTGCAGATCAAACTTCTACCAGGCAATCTTCTGCAATCCCTTCTCAACCTATTCAACGCTATGCTGGCATCGGGTCACATTCCTGTTGCATTCAAGTCAGCCAAGATGATATTCATTCCCAAACCCAAGAAAGACCCCCACCAACCTGGCAACTACCGTCCAATCTCCCTCTTAGACGTAATAGGCAAGTGCTTTGAAAAAATCAAGTCAAACCGTCTTAACTACTACATGGATTACAACAACCTCTTCACTGAAAAACAGTTTGGCTTTCGAGCACATAGATCAACCCAGCACGCAATAAACATCATATACGACGCTGTAAGCTCAATTCGCAAGCAAAGGCAGGTAGCTTTGATTGCGACGAGGGACGTACACAAGGCCTTCGACAGCCTTTGTCATGATAGTCTTGTGTACAAATTAGCAGACTTACCAGCGCAAAACTGGACCCTCCTCAGGCTGATCAGAAATTTCCTAAAGAATAGGCAAGTTACCCCCAGCTTCAAGGTGAAAGAGGCCGCAGCCTTCACCCGAACAGCTGGAGTCCCCCAAGGGTCATGCTTGAGCCCCGTTTTCTTCAACATCTTTGTAAACGACCTGCCCCAACCAGAGTATAGGGACACCATCATCGTGCAATTTGCGGACGACGTAACACACGTAATAACATCTAACCCAAGCAGCCAAGCGACCAAGTATGCAACTGTAACCCGTAAGGCAAACGTAGAACTAGCCAGGACTGCTAACTGGGAAAGGAAATGGAGGATCACCACTAACCCTGAAAAGATCCAATTAAGCACTGTCGGCTGTATGGCCTTCTCAATCGAAAATGAGGGGGGGGATAAGAATCAGGGGCGAACCCATAGCCATCTCAAACTCCAACACAGTGCTCGGATACAACTTCAACAGGCTACTCAACTCCTCCCAGTTTGTATCCCAGAAGACAGCGATGGCCCGAGGTTCGCTGGCGAGGCTCTTCCGCTTCAAGCAAGCCCCATCCCACATCAAGCTCCACCTGTACAGAATGATTATAAGGCCTAGCCTGGAATACCCTTACGTCCCCCTGAACCTCACCAACAAATCCAACATGCTGAAGATCCAACGGGTACAAAACAAAGCACTTCGCTTTGCGGAGGGACTGACACTGATGGACAGGGTAAGAACTGACCAAATCCATGAGACGCTCAACATGAAGCCAATGAACATCAGGCTCAGCTACCTGGCCAGAAGACAGCTGTACCGCATGAAGAATATGTATATCCCAGACCCCGAAGATCCCTACGTAGCAGAAAACACCACCAGCGACTACGAGATCCGCGAACCACCACACACAACCAGAAGAATCACTCTCCAACAAAAAGTGATCAGACACATCCACGATGAGGCCTTCCCAAGACCTCAAATACTAAGCGGCCTGCCAGACGACCCTGATGAGTGGCCCATCCCGGACCCCATCTACACCAAATGAAGAGTAAAGGAAATAAATAAAATACAAAATAAATATATATATATATATATATATATATATATATATATATATATATATATATATATATATATATATATATATATATAAATACAAAAAATATAAATAAATAAAAAAAAAATATATAAACAAATAAAACTACTACAAAAAAAATATAAAACCATAAAACCATTTGTTGTGATATCAGAAGTGTAACTACCCTGATGTTGCTAAGATTAACCTCCCTCAGCCAACTCCATCGGCTCTAGTGCTTTAAGACACCAACAAGGTCACAAACACTAGCCCCCCCAGCCAATGTACTGACAACCCAACATAACACATACGCAAACAAACGACACATACACATATGTCAACCCATGGTGGACAGGCCACCGAACTTTCAAACCTCCTCTCTCTCTACACCCGCATCCTCTTCCTGAATTTCATCTCCTCATCCCTCTACCTCCCCCATCCTTTCCAAGCCCTTTGGACATCAAAGCTAAAGCTCACTGGATGTGTGTGCAGTTATCTGAGCAATTGATGTTATCCTGCGTTTGTCTAGTGAAGCCATCACCGACGCCACATCGACGTCTTCACTGACTCGACACCGACGCCACTCAAGTCGTTACTGTTCCAACACCCATCAGGGAACATCTGTCTACACTTCAACATACCACCTGTGCTCATTAGCCGGTATCATCGCCCCTATAATATTGCCGTCAACTTTCCATGACGTCACAGCACCCCATGACGTCACAACAGTCCGTGACGTCAACTTAGCTTCACCACACCGCCGGTAGGAGTCCCACTCTCAAGTTCAAGTTCAAGTATGTTTATTGAGATAAGCAAGAAATAAATCTCAAAGGGATAGAGTAGCTTAGGCTATTTCTACCCCCCTAAATGCCGAAGGTTGCCAGATTTGGGCAACAAGTAGTGAATTGAGTTTCTTTTGAGAGCCCTGCACTCTCAAATGTATAATTTCGATCTTGCGATTTTTGGGGGCTAATTTAAAAGCAAGTAGGGCTAACTTGGGTTATTAATGTTAAGAAATTCAATGATGACTATTTATGCTTTTATAATATAATGTGTAAAAATAACAGCTGCTTGACTAGACCACTTACCGCAGGAGTCCTGGTCAGAGACCGGTCCCCTGGGGACGTTGATCCTTGGAACCATCGAAAGAAAAAGTGACGGCAAGGCAAGGTAATCCTCCCAGGGGTCATAGATTTTCCAACATTTATTGCCATTAATACTTCATCCCGGATACATCGACTTCATGATAAGATAAAGCTACAGCTAGTTCCACATATCTTCCTTAAGGAGAGAAAGTTAGCTAGAAATTTACAGATTGATAAATGATGGGAAAGATCCCTTACAGTTAACATCTATGTAAGGAACATGATCGTTGGCAAGGAGCGGTAGTGTAAAGTGGCTGTTAGATCAGTGAGATTATTTAACAACTCATTACCAAATCGTTTCTTCCTCCTCTTGTGATAAATATGTTGTAAGGCAACTATTTTCAATATACTCTAATCCCACCAATAAGCTATATTTTACATTTCTCAAACCAATCCTAAATGATTATGAAAGGATGAATTTACTTTATCAAAATGATGAAGCAGATCAGTGTAGCATTCACACTGTCTTAGAAAACTTCACTCTTGGAATGCTCAGAAGAATCGTGCATCCTCAGCATGCAAAGCTTGATGTTAATTTGGACTACAATTACATATACCTGCCCCTGGAGAAAGTAGACTTTGGTTATGAACTTTCAACACTTCTGGCAACTAACAGACAAAACAATTTTATAATCCAGGAAAAGTTTCAAAATATTCAAGAAAGATGCCATAATGTTTCAGTGAAAGCTTGCAAAGAGCTTCTTTTTCGTATTTCAAGTAGTTGCTGAAACTTTAAAAACTTTAACTTCCATTGGTACTAGCTGACCAATCTAAGCTTAGTGAAATTGGAAGTCAGTGGTGCCTACTGTTAACCATTGACTGGTCCAACAACTGTGAGGGACAAATTCCAACAACTGGTTCGTCATTTTGGACCAAGGCAATAACTGTCAAGAGGACGGTTCTCCACAGTTGAAGAGTCTTCAATTGTGAAGACATGAAAGGACTCCACACCCATTATGCTTCATAGAGACAATATTGGTAAGTTATCTTATTATCATAATTTTAAAATATATATATGCAGAGATAATATCAATAAAACAATTAAAATCGTGTAGTGTATTTTATATATTAAAATATATTAATTTGAAAACTGTATCAGTCACTAAACAAAAAATTGGGCTACTCCTATTGCAAATTCGCTTCTTTTAGACCATCAGCTTGCTACTTTCAGCAATTTGGATCTGGCAACCCTGCAATCTCACCTCCAGATGTGAACACGGCCACTGCTCAACTCTCCTCACCCTTCCTCGCTGGAATCCTGGTTCAACCTTGACGACGAGCAGACGTCTGGACACCTCCTCTGCCTGCAACCCGTCCTCGCAAATTCGTATAGTCAATATTGACTTATTAAATATGTGCATAGGTGACATACTTAACATACTAGTTTCCCTTGAAAAGCTTCATAGAAAACACTGACCTTACCTAACCTACTTAGTATGTTAAGATAAGCATCTTATTGCTTCGTAATTACAATTATTATTTAACCTATACCTATAATAGGTTACCTTACCTTGAGGTTACCTTGAGGTGCTTCCAGGGCTTAGCGTCCCCTCGGGCCGATCATCACCTCCTGGTTGCTGGACTGATCAACCAGGCTGTTGGACGTCAGGCTCGCAGCCTGACGTATGAGTCACAGCCTGGTTGATCAGGTATCCTTTGGAGGTGCTTATCCAGTTCTCTCTTGAACACTGTGAGGGGTTTGCCAGTTATGTCCCTTATGTGTAGCGGGAGCGTGTTGAACAGTCTCGGGCCCCTGATGTTGATAGAGTTCTCTCTCAGAGTACCAGTTGCACCTCTGCTTTTCAACGGGGGTATTCTGCACATCAAGCCATGTCTTCTGGTCTCATGTGATGTTATTTCTGTGTGTAGGTTTGAGACCAGCCCCTCTAATATTTTCCATGTGTAAAATATTATGTATCTCTCCCGCCTGCGCTCAAGGGAATACAGATTTAGGCTCTTCAGTCGGTCCCAATAGTTTAGATGTTTTACTGAGTGGATTCTAGCAGTAAAGGACCTCTGCAGGCTCTGCAGGTCAGCAATTTCTCCAGCTGTGAAAGGGGCTGTCATTGTGCAGCAGTACTCCACTCTAGAGAGCACAAGCGTTTTGAAAAGTATCATCATCGGTATAGCATCTCTAGTGTGAAAAGTTCTCGTTATCCAACCTGTCATTTTTCTTGCAGTTGTGACGGCTACTTTATTGTGTTCTTTAAAGGTAAGGTCTTCCGACATGAGTACACCCAGATCCTTTACATTGCCTTTTCGTTCTGTTATGATTTGTCTGAGTTTTGTACGTGGTTTCCGTTTTTATATTTTCATTTTTTTTCCATAGCGCATGAGCTGGAACTTATCTTCGTTAAACACCATATTATTTTCTGTAGCCCATAGAAAGACCTAATCTACATCTGACTGGAGGTTTGCCGTGTCCTTTATGTTGCCTACTCTCATGAAGATCCTAGTGTCATCTGCAAAGGATGATACAGTGCTATAGGTTGTGTTCTTGTCTATGTCCGATATGAGGATGAGAAAAAGTACTGGAGCAAGCATAGTACCCTGGGGGACTGCGCTCTTAACGGTTGATGGGCTGGATTTTATTTTGTTGACTATTACACACTGGGTTCTGTTGGTCAGGAAATTGTAGATCCATCTGCCTATTTTTCCGGTAATTCCTTTTGAGCGCATTTTATGTGCAATAACACCATGGTCACATTTATCAAAAGCTTTTGCGAAATCTGTGTAAATTTCATCAGCGTTTTGTTTGTCTTCCATAGCATCTAATGCCATATCGTAGTGGTCCAGCAACTGCGACAGGCAAGAGCGCCCTGTTCTGAAACCATGTTGTCCGGGGTTATGGAGATGCTGTGATTCCATGTATTTTGTGAGCTTACTTTTTACCACTCTCTCGAAAATTTTTATGATGTGCGATGTTAATGCTATCGGTCTGTAATTTTCTGCCTCTGCCTTATTTCCTCCTTTATGAAGTGGTGCTATCTCTGCTGTTTTTAGTATATCAGGAATAACGCCAGTATCTAGGCTTTGTCTCCACAGAATGTGAAGTGCCTGCGATAGTGGTTTTTTACAGTTCTTGATGAATATGGAGTTCCAAGAATCCGGGCCTGGTGCAGAGTGCATAGGCATACTGTTTATGGCTTCTTCAAAATCCAGTGGGGGATAGGGTGACGTCTGATATATGATTTGATGTTATCATATCCATGAAAAATTCATTTGGGTTATCAATCTTTAGCGCGTTTAATGGCTCGCTGAAAACAGAGTCGTACTGCATCCTCAGTAGCTCGCTCATTTCTTTGTTGTCATCGGTGAAAGTTCCATCTCCCTTTCGCAGGGCCCGATACTAGATGTGGTTTTTATCTTGATTTTGTATAGGAGAAAAATATTTCGGATTTCTCTCTATTTCACTGATGGCCTTTTGCTCTCTTTGCCTCTCCTGGGTTAAGTAACAATTGTAATTACAAAGCTGTAAGATGCTTATTTTAACATACTAAGTAGGTTAGGTAAGGTCGGTGTTCCTATGAAGCTTTTCAAGGGAAACTATTATGTTTAGTATGTCACCTATGCACGTAACTAATAAGTCAATATTGACTATACGAATTTGCGAGGACGGGTTGCTGCCTGGGAGCCGCCTGATCACGTTTTGTTTTCGCGTTTTGGCTTTGCTACTGACGTTTGGCATCCCTCTTCAACTGTCCGGTTGTACGACGCCTGGCGCACATATCGCCTTGGGTCACGGGATTGTTGATAGTTTTTTTATGTGTTCTGTCTGGTTCTCCTGGCCGGGTGACGGTGTTCGGGGGCCGGCTTGGCCGAAAGGTGCGGGGGTTGGCGGGTCTTGGTAGGGCTCCTGGTGTGCCCTCAGCTGTTGTGGGCGGCTGGCTTCTGCTCTGCCGGAGGATACTGGATGTCTTTTGCGTTTTAGTTGGGGGCCGTGTTTTTGGTTTTGCTACCCGGTGTTCTCTGTGTGGGGCGGGGCCGGTACTTGTCACGCTGAGGGACTCCTGGGGCTCCCCAATCATCTGCCTGTCTGCGTTTTTTTGCCAAGAGGCATATTGGATTCCAGTGATTGGTGTCACTTGTTTCGCGATTCGACTTGGCGTTTCACCTTGCCGGGCTTTGCGATTAACCCTTCACAAGTACGCTGGGGCGCATCCGATCCCACGATCGTCGTCGCCCCTAAATCAACAGCAGCAACAACAACAACAGCTTCCTCGCTGTTTCTCATGTTGGCCCCTGTTGTGTAGGATATACTACACCCCACGAGCTAAGTAAACTATAGCTGGTATACACTGTGCTATAAAATAAGAGTGTTTTAACCAGGGGAAAACCCTGTATATTAATTATTACTACCTTCAGTGAACTTGATAACAGAAGAGTTGGCTGCTCATTCCACTCTCCGAGCTCATTTGTGGTGTTTTGAAACAGGATTCCATTGTGCATTAGTTATATTCCAAGTGGTTTCAAGTACATTCTGATCAAGTGCATTAAGTAAGAAATAATAATAGTTGTTTTCCAGCAGTAGGAAGTGCACTATAGACTATTTATATATATTTTCCCTAGACCTTAATCTGAAGTTTTTCTTTCAGCATTTAATGTTAAATGTTACTATACTATGTTACCAATTTAAGTGTTCTTCACATTACCTGTGTTTATAGTACTTATTAGTTAATTCAAAGTTAATTAGAGCAGTGCTATAACATTACAGAGTAATTTTTATTCTTTCAACAATCNAAACAATTTGAGATTGTGGGCAGTGAATAAGAAAATAAATAAATGACTGGTTAGGAGATGTGGATAATTTGCCGGAGGCATGAGGCTCGCTTCTGGAGGGCTTTGACCTCACTTGAGTGCCAGTCATCGCAAGGGGAAGCCATGCTCCGTTTGAGCTCCCGTCAGAAAGGAACCCTAGTGATATGTCTCCAAGAGAAGAGAAGTGTGCATACGTGCCAGCTGTGGAATCGAGCTGGGAACGTTGTGGTCTCAAGTCCTGGACGGAGAGGAGTGTTTATTAAGGCGCCCAGAGACATTATTGTGGGCGTGGGAGTGCCCTGACCAGACTCCGTCAGAGGGAGGAGTGCCCTCGACCAGACAATCTGTGGTAAGCACGATTTAACCCAGTCTGTAGCGATTACTTGTAGTTGGTCGTGTGCCCAGCGACAGTAGCAATGTTTACTGATAAGTTAGACATGTTTTGATAAGGCAGAAGGCCTAAAATAAGAGAGTGGAGAGGGAGGAACGTTCGTCTTCTCTGAGCGCTGGCAGGTGACTGAGGGAGCCCAGCTCCTGAGGGATGAGGACCCTCCCAGAGTGAGTGAGGACTGCCAGGCTGGGTGGAGCATGGACCAGCCCAAAACGGTGGAGTCCACTCTCACAGTATGTAGAGAGCAGATAGATGTTGGAGGCAAACATATTGTGTGGTTATTTTTGTTTATGTGTTCAAGGGGAAACATTTTTATTGGAGTGTCAATGGTTGCAGGTTTGTCTTTGGGGGAAGAAGTTGCTGAGAACTTCGAAGCCAACACAGAGGGAGTAGTTGATGAGGCTCCAAGGTAGTGGAGAAGAGGACCTCGAGCTGTGAGGAGAAGCAGTGAAGAGGAGAGTCACGTGCTTCTGTAGAGGTGGTGAAGCACCATAGTCGCTCGAGGAAACTTCATGGTGTAGCAGCCAGGAGAGCTGTGGAGGACCCTAGTAGAAGTGGTGAAGCTTCATTGTTGCTCAAGGGAAACTTCATGGTGTAGTAGCCTGGAGGAGCTGGAGAGGATCCTGGTGGTTAAACCCGGAAGAACCTGAAGAGATCAGGGTACTGAACTTCTAGATGTGGAAGGGAAGTTTTAAATGATTTCTTGTAGGGAGGTGATAGAGTGTTTGGTTGTCCTTAGCGTGCAAGAAGCAGTGAACGGTGAGTGATTGTTTGCTTTCTTCTGCCGAGGAGTGTTTATACTGAAGTATTGAGTTACAGTCGTAAGCTGGCTTACCTACAGATGTATGTGTTCTGGGACTGATGGGGCGATTGATTGATCGTTGTTGTGTATCAAGGAACATTTCTACTGATAAATTTGTGTTATTGCATTCATACGCTGATTTTCCTTGTACATGTTTATAGATATATGTTCTCTTGCTGATAAGGCCACATTGTATTATAAACTTGATCTACCTGAGGAGGTTGGTAATATTAGGTGCTGAATCAGGAGATAAAATACCACTTGATAAGCTGATGATAGAGTTCTGATGGTGTTGGTGTGCAACCTGACCAAAATAATATAGAGTGTAGGATTCATTATTATATTATATGTGTGTATGTATTGTGTATAATGCTTGGTCCAGTAAATGTATTCAAATTTGCTGGTGTTTGCCCTTGTCCTAGTGAGGCTTCCCAGGGTGTAGTAAAGGAGAGAGAGAAAGAACCAAGAACCACCGCTGTGGACAGGGAAGGATGGAAAACTAATAAGACAAGGGGATTGAGATCGTATCACATAAGGAGAGAGTGGGGAGTCACAGCGGCTCGAGTGGGTGTGTGCACTTGACAATGAGGCTAAGTTTTGGAGCCGCATCCCCTAAACATGTGACGTTGAGTCCCTGTCCAGGACCCAGAAGTGCCCAGTGTGATCTCCTGGCAAAGTATAAGCACTCTACCAAGTTGTGGGTTGGGTTGTCCAGAAAGAAGGATCAACGACAACACCACCACCAACCCACAATACAATAAATTGGGGGCCTGTCCGGGATAGTGAACTGACACACCCACACCCTGTCCAAGAGTGGATTGGTACATCCCTTGTTGAAATAGATACACTGTGTGACCTTAGGCGTATATTCTCTCTCTTGGTAAGACTCACAGGACAAGATGGATAAGGTGCAAGCATTTGTGGAGTCAGGCAAGCCTGAGGACCTGGAAGGTTGCACGAGGGATCAATTAAAACAAATAGCAGAAAAATGTGGCATCAGGTTGAAAGCATCTAAAGTAGCTGGGATGAAGGATGAGATCCTGAGGCAGTTAAGAGCCAAGAGTGAAGCGGCAGAACAAGGAGCCCAGAAAGGAGCTGAAAGTGGAAAGGAGGATGATGGGCAGGATGAAGTGAGATCCCAGGGATCGAGTAGGAGCAGCAAGAGTAGCCGCAGTAGCAGGAGTAGCTGAAATAGGAGCTTGGAGAGGTTCCAGTTAGAGCTCTAGATGCAGCAACAACGAGAGGACAAGGAGAGACAGTTCCAGATGGAAAAGATGAAATTAGAACTCCAGATAATAGAGAAAACCAGACTGGAAATAGAAAGGAGAAAACCAGACTGGAAGTAGAAAAAGAGAAAGCCAGACTGGAGGTAGAAAAAGAGAAAGCAAGACTAGAGACGGAGAAAGAAAAAGAGAAAGTAAGACTAGAGGTGGAGAAAGAAAAAGCCCAGGTCGAAAAAGAAAAAGCCCAGATCGAAAAAGAGAAAGAGAGAACAAAACAAATGCAGATAGAAGCGAACAGAACCTTTGCTGAGCAAAGGATTGAACATGGGTTGCCAGAGAGCACCACCCAGGTATCACACTCACCAGATGTTAGGGTTAGGGAGAAGGACATTCCCTTTTTTGTTCCCAAAGAGGCAGAGAGCTTTTTCGAGCACTTTGAAAAAGTAGCCAGTATCAAAGAGTGGCCACAGGAATACTGGGCGCAGCTGGTCCAGTTAAGATTGACCGGTGCAGCCAGGGAGGCATACACCCAATTGTCACTAGACGAATGCCAGGATTATGCCACAGTAAAGAGCAGCATATTGCGCTCGTTTCAGCTAACCCCAGAAGCTTATAGGAAGCGCTTCAGAGAGATGATCAAAGTTGGAGCATGTACCTTTGCTGAGACAGCAAGGAATCTGGAAAGACGATTCCAGAAGTGGATTGAGGCTGCCGGAATTGGATCTTACGCTGACCTGAAGCAACTGATCGTCATGGAGAAGTTCTTGGAGATGATGCATCCCGAAACAAAGTTCAAGATCCAAGAAGCGGGGCAAAAGGAGGTGAATGATGTCGCTGATAGGGCGGATATGATTACGGAAGCATACAAGAGCTTGAGGGAGAACAGAGTGAGAAGCGAGGCAAGACGCAGCAATGGCAGACCCAGTGGAGTCTGAGGAGGAAGAAATTAAGAAAGACCTAGGGGAGTCTGGGGTGAGAAGAATTTTGATAAATGGGCAGATAAACGCGCACTTCGTCTGAGAGTGAGGATGGAGGAGCTAAACGAGAAACTAATCGTGATCCAGGAAATCAAGAGTCCAGTAAAGCCCCACAGAGTGCAGGTAGTGTGCCTGGCCCGAAGAACTCTCATGCGAGTGGACAAAGTCAGAGCCACTCTGGTACATATAGAAGAGACTTTTCCCAGATGAGATGTTACCAATGTAACAGGTTAGGTCACGTGATGCGAGATTGTAGGCAGGGCAAAAGAGTTGTGACCCTGGCCATGTGTGACCCCCGAAGTAAATATACTAATGCGTTCCAAGACAAACCACAGAGAGTGAACTTAGTGAACGAGAGGTATAGGCCGTTCATGAGCAAAGGTTGGATCAGTATAGGAGGCCAACCTGAGGTAGAAGTTGGTATCTTAAGAGATACCGGAGTTAATCAGAGCTTGATTACGAGAAGCCTGATTGGGAATGATCGACGGTTAGCTGGCAGGAGTAAAATGAAAGTATACGGGTTATTGTCTGAGAGTGACAATAGCTGGACAGCCCGTATGTGCTGTCCAGCTAAGATCAGAATATGTGTCGGCGGAGGTGATGTTGGGAGTATGCCCCGACATACCTGTTCCAGGAGTCCAAGTGATCCTGAGGAATGACTTGTGCGGGACAAAGGTGTTGCCAAGAGTCATAGCGGAGACTGTGCCAGAGGAGTGCCCAGAAGGCCACGGCACAGGTGGGACACCTGAGAGTGTGAACCTGACTGACATCCGAGTTGATGAGTCAGGAGACCACCAAGCCATTGAGTACCCTGTCTCTGTAGTGACGAAGGCAGAGGTGGCCGACGAGGAAGACGCTGGAGAAGACGAGACAGCGTCGATTCAACCGGTAGAAGATATCGACATAGATATATATATATAGCGTGGTTATTTGAGGAAGGTCCGATTCAGGAAGATGGAGTCTCGGTAAGGTCAAAAGTGAAGATGCCGCAGCCGAAGAAGAATACTGTGAAGAGAGCGGATCTGAGTGGAGCCCAGCCCACTGAAATTAAGAGTCGGAAGGTGAATGCATCTGTGCTGAGTAGGAATGAGGGAGGATGTGGACATACTGAGGATGGGAGTAGAGCGTCAAGTTGTCCACGAGCACAGAGGCATATGGTTAGTGGAGTTAAGTTGTTTGAGATGTCAGGAGTTGCCATGTTTCACAGAAAACGTGGAGGAGAGATAGTGAAGAAGAGTAATAGCCGAGAAAATGAAAGGAGAAGAGACAGTATGTGTGGAGAGATGCTTACGAACACACTAGGAGAGGTAAAGCGACATGTACGATCGAGTGCTGTTGGATATAGTACAGTGCTCGAAGAAACTTTTAGGGAACGAAGAAAAGTTGAAGGAGAAGAAATGGAGTTGTATAGAGGTGAGAAGTGTGGGAAGAGGATGATGATACAAGCATGGAGGAATAGAAGAAACCCGAGGACTCGATGGAAGTCAAACAGGACGAGGCCTCGGATAAATGAGGAGACAAAAGGGAGGATCGTCGGTGAAGACGAGGGAGTGAAGTATGATGACGGGAGACGGAAGTATAATGACGGTAGATGGAAGTGTGAAGACAATAGAGTAGATGTCTGACTCTGGACGTGAAAAGAAGACGAGGAAACGGAGGGTGGAAACAATAAGTAGAGTGGACCAATGGAGTGCAGGCATCCAAGGAGGACAGCCTAGCCAAGAGGTGCCAGAGAAGTCAGATCGTTTATGAGAAGATCATGTTTCTGACGATTTGTGAGCCAGATGTTACCAGGTGCAACGAAGTAGTTGTAGATTCCTAAGGGATTACGTAAGCAGATCAACCGGTCGAACCAATTGGTTGGAAAATGAGACAGTGTGGTGGCGGATGTATTATCCCGAGCTTTGCCACTGGAATGACTCTCAAAAATAAGGGGAGGGGAGTGCTATGATCTCAGCCTGCAGGAGAAACGAGTCTCTCCCTTGAGAGTTATTCAGCAAGCCTGACCTGACTACAAGGTCCAGGAAATATAGAGGTGATAACACAGGTGTAAAACAGTTAGTTGCATTTAATAAACAATTTGAGATTGTGGGCAGTGAATAAGAAAATAGATAAATAACTGGTTTGGAGATGTGGATAATTTGCTGGAGGCATGAGGCTCGCTTCTGGAGGGCTTTGACCTCACTTGAGTGCCAGACATCGCAAGGGGAAGACATGCTCCGTTTGAGCTCCCGTCAGAAAGGAACCCCTAGTGATATATCTCCAAGAGAAGTGTGCAAACGTGCCAGCTGTGGAATCGAGCTGGGAACGTTGTGGTCTCAAGTCCTGGATAGCGTGGAGTGTTTATTAAGCCGCCCAGAGACATTATCGTGAGGCCGTGGGAGTGCCCTGACCAGACTCCGTCAGAGGGAGGAGCGCCCTCGACCAGACAATCTGTGGTAAGCACGATTTAAGCCAGTCTGTAGCGATTACTTGTAGTTGGTCGTGTGCCCAGCGACAGTAGCAATGTTTATTGATAAGTTAGACATGTTTTGATAAGGCAAAAGGCCTAAAATAAGAGAGTGGAGAGGAAGGAACGTCCGGGAGGACGGAGCGTCTTCCGTCTCCTCTGAGCTCTGGCAGGTGACTGAGGGAGCCCAGCTCCAGACGGGGGAGGACCCTCCCAGAGTGAGCAAGGACTGCCGGGCGGGGTGGAGCATGGACCAGCCCAAAACGGGGGAGTCCACTCTCACAGTATGTAGAGAGCAGATAGATGTTGGAGGCAAACATATTGTGTGTTATTTTTGTTTATGTGTTCAAGGGGAAACATTTTTATTGGAGTGTCAATGGGTTGCAGGTTTGTCTTTGGGGAAGAAGTTGCTGAGAACTTCGAAACCAGCACAGAGTGAGTAGTTGAAGAGGCTCCAAGGTAGTGGAGAAGAGGACCTCGAGCTGTGAGGAGAAGCAGTGAAGAGGAGTGTCACGTGCTTCTGTAGAGGTGGTGAAGCACCATAGTTGCTCGAGGAAACTTCATGGTGTAGCAGCCAGGAGAGCTGTGGAGGACCCTAGTAGAAGTGGTGAAGCTCCATAGTTGCTTAAGGGAAACTTCATGGTGTAGTAGCCTGGAGGAGCTGCAGAGGATCCTGGTGGTTAAACCCAGAAGAACCTGAAGAGATCAGGGTACTGAACATCCAGATGTGGAAGGGAAGTTTTAAATGATTACTTGTAGAGATGTGATAGAGTGTTTGGTTGTCCTTAGCGTGCAAGACGCAGTGAACGGTGAGTGATTGTTTGCATTCTTGTGCCGAGGAGTGTTTATACTGAAGTATTGAGTTACAGTCGTAGGCTGGATTACCTACAGATGTATGTGTTCTGGGACTGATGGGGTGATCGATTTTGTGTATCAAGGAACATTTCTACTGATATATGTGTGTTATTGCATTCATACGCTGATTTTCCTTGTACATGTTTATAGATATATGTTTTCTTGCTGATAAGGCAACATTGTATTATAAGACTTGCTCTACTTGAGGAGGTTGGTAATATTAGGTGCTGAATCAGGAGATAGGATACCACTTGATAAGCTGATGATAGAGTTCTGATGGTGTTGGAGTGCAACCTGACCGAAATAATATAGAGTGTAGGATTCAATATTATTATTATATGTGTATATGTATTGTGTATGTGCTTGGTCCAGTAAATGTATTCAAATTTGCTGGTGTTTGCCCTTGTCCTAGTGAGGCTTCCCAGGATGTAGTAAAGAAGGAGAGAGAGAAAGAACCAAGAACCACGGCTGTGGACACGGAAGGATGGAAAACTAATAAGACAAAGGGGATTTAGGAGATCGTATCACATAAGGAGAGAGTGGGGAGTCACAGCGGCTCGAGTAGGTGTGTGCACGTGACAACGAGGCTACGTTTTGGAGCCGCATCCCCTAAACGTGTGATGTTGAGCCCCTCTTCAAGAGCCAGAAGTGCCCAGTGTGATCTCCTGGTAAAGTATATGCACTCTACCGAGTTGTGGGTTGGGTTGTCCAGAAAGAAGGATGAACGACGACAACACCACGAACCCACAATACAATACAATCAAATTACCTGTCCAATTGACAGATATTTAATAACAGACATTACATTAATACAACAATGTAGCCTTCATATGAGTCGATCAGACCCTGATCGGAGTTAACAACCTTGACTTCCGTGAACCCTTAATTACCTGTCCAACTGACAGATAATTTGCAACAGACATTTACTTAAATGCAAGCACTTCCACCCTCCCAGAATTCCTGCAACATTGACCTCGCCGGAAAGATAACTAACCCAAAACATATCTTACGTTAACTCAAATTGTCTTATGAACACTTTCTTTTAAGCAATGGGTGTTCCCTTGGTGATGTTACGTTAATTATCCTTACAATCAGCGCTCACTGAATACTGGACTTCGATGACAACCAATTATACAGAATAATAACACAAAGTACTCGTCCCACTGACGAGTTCACCAACGACACAATAAATCAACACTCGATGATCTAAACCAATTACAACCCTTTGCAATTGACAATTACTGTAGTACACCAGTAATAACACACTCGGTGATCTAAACCATTAGAACACAGCCAAACAGTTTACTGAACTACAGCAATAACACACTCGGTGATCTAATCGACTCAGTTCGAATCACGGCCAAAGCAAATGCACTCCGTTGCAATAACAATTACTGAAACCACAGAAATAACACACTCGATGATCTATTTTTTTCTCTTATTTTTATAAAACAAAATTCATGACACTGAAAGCATAGAAAACCGAGCTCCAGCTTCACACCACCCAATAACAGAACACCATCATCCATAAATGCAACATAAAACAAAACAAGTACAAAAGACACAGCAAAATGTATAACTCAAATGAACACATAATGACAAAAAAAAACAGAACAAATGTCATATAGCAAATAACGTAACTAAAAAACATGAAACGACAAAGAAAAATTTATAAGAACACACAATAAGAACCTGCACAACCGAGAGAGATCGCATCAAAATATTATTCATTAAACCACACAGGGCGCAAAAGAAACATTATTAAAAGATATAAAATTTACAAAATCGCAAAACACACACACAACCCACGGAACATCCGACACACACAGTACAAACATTCGAACGCCCGACTAAAACACGCAGGAACCGGGAACAATCATCAGCCACACCCCAAACACACATGAAATAAAATACCTGGAACACGCTGAACCCAGCAAAAAAAAAAAAAAACACACACACAGAACACCACAAGAACACAACAGTCGAACACACACAGGGAAAACCACAGCACGGTATGAACAAAACACAAAATGCCAAAACAAGGCGAGCCATACCATGGAATCAATCCATATATACAGCAGACACAGGAACGAGTATAAACACTCAGGGAGCATATAACACAAACACAACCACAATGCATATTTATCGGGAAACTCCCGCACCGGAAACCGCAAGCAGTATGCCTCCCAAATAAGCGTGACATCATTGGACACCCGATTACCAGGAGACACACAAGGCTGAGTCATCAGATCCGACACCACAGAAACAAAACACTTAGCCCTCGGGACCCATATAGTTGAGGAGCACCATGGAACCGAATGCACCGGTCATCCACTTTGAGGTCCAAAGACCGCGACGCACTGAGTGTGACCCCAGAGGCCTTACCTAGCCTTCTTAGTATGTCAAGATAAGCATCTTATTGCTTCGTATTTGCAATTATTACTTAACCTATACCTATAACGGGTTAAATAATAATTGTAATTAAGAAGCAATAAGATGCTTATCTTAATATACTAAGAAGGTTAAGTAAGGTCGGTGTTTTCTATGAAACTTTTCAAGGTAAACTAAAATATTCACAATAAATTAGTATGTCACATATGGACTTATTACATAAGTCAATATTGACTGTACAAAAGTGCGAGAACGAGTTGCATGGCATTTGAAAAACATCCTTGTATGCTTATTGTATGTAATGCTATATAAATGCTGTACAGTACCATTATGTGGACCATGATGGAGTACGTATACATTTAGGTCTTGGATGTATTACTCACATGTATACTGTATAATTTTCATTTCATTGTTGTTCCTTGCATTGTCTTCTTGTTAGGACATTTACTAAGACCATGACACTGTAAAATGTTTTCCACCTAGAACAGCTTTTGTTACACATGTTGTATATAACTACTTTACTTTATATTCTTGTATGCATATGTATAAACGGTTGGCCGAAGTCTTTGAATCCTCCCAACCCTTCCCCTCTCCCCTCTCCTAGAGGGGAGAGGGGGGATGTAAGGGGGTATGCTACTATGATGTACCGACTGGCGCCAGCGTTACCATCTCTTATTAAGAGCTAATTGAATTGCAGCTCATAGGCTTGACACTGGAAACTCATTAATACATCCTCAACTTTAGATGAGAAATTTATTTTATTTAATCATTCTGTAAATAGTCAACTGTATTCAGTTGTGAGCACAGACTAGGCTGGTACTCAGTTGACACTAACTAAAGTCCCTTATACCTACCTAAATAGATTTAAATTTCTAAACTAAGTAGAGGACTAAGCTTAACTCACTAATTCTTAGTAGAGTTACTCTAGCTAAATTGTAAGCAATAATAATTGCAAGGTTATTATGGTGAGCAGTAATGTATTCAAATTAACATTGTGAGTTATAATGAACTCTAACATTGTGAGCTGTATTGAACTCGTTAACAAGGTGAGCTATATTGAGCTCGTTAACAGAGTTAACAGAGTGAGCTATATTGAGCTCGGATTAACAAGGTGGAGCAACAAAGCGTTCGGTTATCATGGCGAGCATTATTGAGCTCGAATTCGCATGCGGAACAATAAAGCGCTCAATTATAACGTTAATCTACAGATGAGCTGACGTCAGGTCGGGTTTTTAGTGCAAGATCCTTCTTGAAGAATAAATAAGCACGGAATCTATGCAGATTCTCTGGTGAGCAGTGTTATGATCTCAGCCTGCAGGAGAAACAGTCTCCCCTTTGAGAGTTATTCAGCAAGACCTGACCTGAATAAGAGGTCACAGAAGTGTAGACATGAAGATACACACGTAAAAGATTGAGCAAATTGGACAGACAATTTAAGAATATGCGCAATGAATCAGGATATAGAGAAATGACTGGTTATGATACGTGGATAATTTGCTGGAGGCGTGAGGCTCGCTTGAGAGGAGCTTGAGCCACTTGAGCTGAAGAAATCGTGGGGGGAAGCCGAACTCCAATAAGTTAGGAGGCGTGCCAGCTCAAGTCAGGAACTGCAGAAGGTGTTGAGGGGACAGTTAAGGCAGTTCTGTGGGTGGCCTGAGTGTCGCCGCCCCATTAGAGCGCCTTGCATGAGACCTTATTGTGGTAAGCCCCAATTTAGCCAGTTTACAGTGATTGCCGATAATTGATCGTGTGCTCAGAGATCGTAGCGAATATTTATTGATACGTTAGACATGTTTTGGTAAGGCAGGAAGCCTAAATAAGAGGATGGGGATGAGAGAGAAAGCTGGAGGGATGAGCAGCATGTCCTCTCCTGTCGACCGCCTGGAGCCAACTGACTGGGGGCGGAGGATTGCTCCTAGAGTGAGGATCCGCCCGCCGGGCAAGGCGGAGCATGGACCAGCCAAAACGGGGGAGTCCACTCTCACAGTATGTAGAGAGCAGAGAGATGTTAGGTGTGAACATATTGTGTGGTTATTTTCGCTTATGTGTTTAAAGGGAAATATTTTTATTGGTGTGTCAATGGGTTGCAGGTTTGTCTGGGGAAGAAGTTGCTGAGAATTTCGAAGCCAGCAGAGAGGGAGTAGTTGATGAGACTCCAAGGTTGTGGAAGGCACTGAGCTCTGTGGAAGAGCAGTCCCTATAGTTAGGAGTTGGACCTCAAGCTGTGAGAGGAGAAGCAGTGGAGTAAAGTTCACATGCTTTTGTGATACCAGTGGTGAAGCACCATTGTTGATCAAGGAAGACTTCATGGTGTAGCAGCATGGAAGAGCTGCGGAGGATCCTGGTAGATAAACCCGGAAGAACCTGACGATATCAGGGTAGTGAACTTCCAGATGTGGAAGGGAAGTTTTAATTGATTACTTGTAGGGAGTTGGTAGAGTGTTTGGCTGTCATTAGCGTGCAAGACGCAGTGAAAGGCGAGTGATTGTTTGCCATTTTTGTGCCAAGGAGGACTTATGCTGAAGGGATTGACTACCATTCTTGTGCCAAGGAATATTTATACTTAAGTATAGAGTTATAACCGTAGATTGGATTACCTGCAGAGACATATATGTGTGTTCTAGGACTGATAGAATGTTTGACTGAACATTGTTGTACATAAAGGAATATTTATGCTGATATTTATGGTATTATAGCCATAGGCTGAATTGCCTGCAAATATTTATATGTTCCAGAGTTGGTAGTGTTATATCACATTATACTGCATGATTTACCCATTTGGTGAGGCTGAGAGCGCAACATTGTGTTATAAGACTTGACATACTTGATGAGGTTGGTAGTATTAGGTGGGGAGTTAGGATACCACTTAATGAGCAGATGATAGAGTCCTGATGGTATTGGAGTGCAACCTGACTACAGTAGTATTAAGTGTTGGAGATATATATATTATTGTACGTGTATATGCATTGTCCATGTGCCTTGTCCAGTAAATATATTCAAATTTGCTGGTGTTTGCTCTTGTCCTAGTGAGGCTTCCCAGAAAGTTGTAAGAAAGATAGAGAGAGAGAGAGAGAGAGATAGAGAGAGAGAGAGAGAGAGAGGAGAGAGAGAGAGAGAGAGAGAGAGAGAGAGAGAGAGAGAGAGAGAGAAGAACCAAGAACCACAGCTGTGGACAGGGTAGAATGGAATAATAATAAGTCAAAGGGGATTGAGGAGATCATATCACATAAGGAAAGAGTGGGGAGTCACAGCGGCTCGAGTGGGTGTGTACACGTGACAACGAGGCTATTGTTGGAGCTGCATCCCCTAAATGTGTGACGTTGAGCCCCTCTCCAAGTGCCAGAAGCGCCCAGGGTGATCTCCTGGAAAGAAGTAAGCACTCTACCGAGTTTTTGGGTTGTTTGTCCATAAAGAAGGACCAACAACAACAATAACACCATCATTATAATAGCAGTGCTCAAATTAGTGCGGAGATCTTGTAGCGTTCAATTATCATGACGAGCAGTGCTCGTATTAGCATGAGGAACATTAAAGTGTTCAATTGTTACGCTAACTCAAGGGTGAGTTATATTGAACTCATTAAGCATTTTAGGTAACAATGCTTATGGTTTAATGGTAATGCATTAAACAATGGAAAACCTAAGGTTGCTGGAAATTTAATTCCTGCTACGATTAATCCTGTTTGAAGATAATTTGTAACATTTTCCCAACCTTAACGTTTCACGGGTTATTAGTTCTCTGTAGATTCATTTACATATTGGTAAGTTTGCAAATTTGCTCAGGCTGCGCTCCTATGATAATTAAGCAGAATCGAGAATTAAAAAGCTCAAACAAAAATTGATGCCAGTATTTTTCACTAACTCTTAGTGCAGAAAACGTTGAATTAATAAGGTTTTCTTGTCAAACCTTAAGCATAGGTTTTGTGGACCTTGGTCCTAGTGAATTTACAATTGTAGAAGTTGCTTAATGACTTCGTGGTATTGATAAATTCAGAAAATGCTGGCTGCATTGGGTGCTAGATTCTCTAGCCTAATATTATTGATTACCTAGGGAGTGCTAGATTCTCTAGCCTAATATTATTAATTACCTAGGGAGGCTGAGTGTGGTCAATTATTACTTGTCGAGAACAATTCTAGGTCTGCAGTGTTTTCAATGGCTTGGTCGCTGTGACATGTACTTGTTTGGGTACGGACCACTGATTTCCCCCTGAAAGCTATGAAACATCTCAGCGAATACTAATTGTACTACATTCAATCTTGGTTTATTACTCAGCTGGGGTACTCATTTTAGCTTGCTGCTGGAGAATTGATTTACTGCTGACAAATTTATTATTGTTGGCAGGCATAGGCTTCTTCGGGTTTAAAAGTATTCAATAAAGTTTTAAAGTATTAAAGTTAAAACCTGAGTATTCTTGCGGTCCTCGATTTATCACGAACCCTGACAGGTTTAATTTTACCTGTCTGATTGGTTGTAAATTAAGTGCCTCTGTTGCCTTCTGAGTAATAAAAGTTCTCTGGGATCCTTGATCAAATAGTCCACGGGTGGTGATCTTGATCCCTTTGTTCTTTACTTGAAGTTGGGCAGTGGGCAAGGTTGCATCCTCTTGAGATGCTGGTGAAATTACGCTGTACACATCTCGCACATTGCAGCACTGTACATGTGTAGATTCTCTACTTCACATTCTAGGATTTATATAATGTGTTTTGACAAATTTGCACAGTGCAGCATGATGCTTGCCCCTTCTACACCTATTACAGGTGTTCAGTGGGGTGTCACAACAATTAACATTATGTGATTTGAGACACCTAGTACATTTGTGTAACTGTTTGAGTCGTCTGACTCGTGTGTGTCTATTAGGGTAATTAGTACATTTGTACAGAGAATGTTTTTGATTGCAAAACCAACATAATCCCCATCCTACAGTTCGTTTAGGGGTCACCTGTTTAGGTGAAACTGCAACTACAGGTTGTGAAGATTTTGCTGCTTGCATTTGCTTGTTATTTATTCTCTTGTGAGTATTTGGTGTACTCTGGGGAGCAATTATTGGGCTCTTAGGAGTACCCATTGAACTCTTAGATCTCTTAGGAGTGCTTGTGGGGCTCTTAGGTCCCTTAGGAGCACTTATGGGGCTCTTAGGTCTTACTGATGAATCAGTGTTTGACCTGTTGTTATCACATTGATTAATAGTAACCTTATTACCTAGTGACTGTCACTTTAGGAGTTTCAGGTAAGGCAACTGATGTGGGTACAGTTTCTGTGAATTCAGAAGAGGCATTAAGTGCCTGGTTTGCTGATAGATTTATATCACGCAAACATGTGAATATATCCTGCATTGACAGGATACCACCACTGTGGCATAAATATAATTTATTGAGTATCTCACCAGACAATTTTGTCTGGATGATAATTTTAGTCATCCACCTCTTTACTGAAGGAATTTAACAGTGACTCAAGCTGGAAACTAAAGGCTTGTAAAGAGTCAACTGATTGTTCTGTGGAGATAAATCTAGTAATTGGTATACAAGGTTTATAACAGTCTTCTCACTGTCAGCACTTGCTCTAGAAGGCTGGTGTGAGTAATTATGACTATTACTTGTGTTGCTTAAGGCTTCTTGCTTAGCCTCAGCTTTAATTACAGCTTCAGCTTTTTCATTTTCTGGTTCAGATTCACTGGCTGTTGCAGCTTCACTGGGAGTTTCATCTGCAGCTTCACTTATTTTTCTGGGTTCCTGTGAGAGACTATTTAATTCAGTAGCCTCATGCATGAATTTATAGAATCCAGGGAATATTGAGAAGAGCTGTCTGAATACTGACCAGACTTTGTAAATGAATTATTACGTGAAGTTGTATTAGATGAAATTGTAGAAAATGAAGGTTTAACTTCAATTGTTGATCCTGTGTGGAAATCAGTATTGATTAGAGGATTCTCCTCATTTTTAGGTAGCTCATGTATTTCATCTGAGCTGGGTGCTTGCTTTGGTATAGGTCTACTATAAAAATGTTCTAACCAATCAGGAACATTTTGTGTTGCAAGCACTTTGTTATAGTGATCTAACTTGTCTTGAATTATATCTTCATAGTCGGCCAGGTCAGATTCTATCAGACTCAATTCGTTTGGGTCAGTATTACTGAAAAGGAGTATGTTCCTATAAGACTCTATTGTATCCTTTACTTGGTCATGTTTTTGGCTAGCCCCCTTTGTGGAAATTCTTAGCCTGAAAATGTGAACTGAGTTAGTTCCTAAACAGTTGTCACATTTGTCAAATAGTCTTGATAAGTGATTTTGAAGACCTTTCAAGGTCCTTCTAGTTTTTTCTAGAGTAGCAATTCTGGCTGTGAGTTAGAGCCTTATAAGGCTTATATAGCTACTTGGACAGCTATGGTACGTGCTCCTATATGTAGAGCAGGTATAATTATTGCCAGCCTGATATTTTCTTGAGGCTGATTGTAATTTACCTCATTTGGAGGTTAGCTACCTACCTAATAATAAGTAACTAAGATTTGAGTGGTACTTAGGTATCACTACAGGAATTCCTTAGCTTAGCTCTTCAAAATCAGCCTTGGATGGGTAGTGAGCTTTCAGTAACACTCAAAGATGGACATAGAAATATGTAATAAAATATATTTACACAATAAATGGTTAATCCCACCCTAATTAGGGTAAGCACTACATAAATAATAATGCACCAGCACCTTCTAACAGTACTAATTAGGTAATAATCCTACCTATTAATGCAGCTAATGGTGTAGACTGAATTTGTACAAATCTTAGTACCGTGGCAGTCTAAAATATCCTACCTCTATTGGGTTGGCATAATAACTACAATATATGTGATGCAATAATGTGCAAAAATAGTGCTATGTTTTTGGATTTTGTAATTTTATATAATATATACACTGGTAGAAATTATGTGTATAAGAAATTTAATGAACAAAAGTAATTAATTGTGTTTGGCAGGTATTCTACTGCCGTAAATAATATTTAACACCTGAATGTACTTCCTAATTGTGGAAAATATTGTTATCAGGGTTAGTAATGATTAATTGATTCATGGGATCAGTAATTTGTATTAGTATACTGGATCCTAAAATGTTAATGAATTCACTGATTTGAGTGAATCTGTAATTATAGATCGAATTTGATTTATCTGGTCCGAAGTGACCAAATTTTGTGTGGGAAAACTTGACTCATATAATTCATTTAAATTGATGCTAATTTTCAATAGCTGCGAAGGACCACCATTTTTAAAGGAAAAGTGGAAATTGGGTAGAGCAAGTGGTTTACTATTAAATACATGAACTAGTGTCCTATGGATATTATTGATAAATATTATATTGAATATTAAAGGGACTGTAATTTATGAATCAAATTGTCTCACCCAAAATGGGGGGTTATATGCCAAAAGATTATTGTATCCCTAGCATCATTTCAGTGTGGTTCGTTCACTGAAGTAAATAAAATAAGTAATTGCAAGAATTGGGCAATAATAATTAGAGGCGAATGGACCTCAAGATACTACGATATACTATTATTACTACCAGTGGTTAGTAACATGGATCTCAATGGGGGATCATTAAAGTGTCTACGTTATTAGTATCTGCATTGACATATGAAATAATAGTTAGATATGAAAACTCTTCCTATCTGAAGTTCATGAGGCTATAGAAATAAGCTTGGATTCTTAGCTCACATAAACGAAATATAATTTCAAGATATTAGGTTTCAACTATTCCTGAGTAAGCAATGAATGAATTATATAGTCTCAACTGCTTAGCTATGACTGAACGGAAGCGTGGTGTTGAGATGGCGTCATCTAGAACCTGCTGGAACACGTGACCCGATAGCGTTGCGTGGGAAATTGTCTCACTCCCGGCTGCTCCAACACACGCTGGAAACCCAATGTGGTGTAACAATTGTTTACACACAATAAAATTATATCATTATACGTGAATAGAAGGGATAAATTAAATTCCCTGTAGACGTACTTGTCGTTTGGGGAGGGAGCACGGCGTAATGATGGACTAAGGGAAAAGTTTACATATTTAGAGCTCTAATACGGAAACTAGACCACTTAACCTGCTGGTGGTCCACCGATGGAATCCTTGGATCGCTAATGGAGTAATTGCACACTCCAAGGCCGATCGTGTAGTTGACGAAAGCTTCCCCTCTCCCTGGACTTACGGCTGCCACGTTCTTTCAGGTGTCGCCCACCACAAGCTTGAATGTGGCGTCTCCCTCCTCCTCCTCCCTCAAACCCTCTCTCGCGCATGCGCAATATATTTTAGTAGAAACGGAAAGTTCTTTTCCTTCTAATTACTCTAGTTAATAAGTTAATGAGAATAGGGTAGCAATTATAGGGAATTATATATTGTTTACATTCTTGTTGAATAATAATTAATATGAACAATGTTCTTATTAAACGAGAAATGGAGAGAATTTCTATTTCCTCCATGTTAGTTTAAGAAAACAGGTTATATAGTGATCTTTTAGTTGATAACTCGTTGTTATTGGATCACTAGTTGCTATATTATCAGGTATTAATTTTTGTAAAGAATACTGACAAAAGGCGAGAATATTATTCAATTCTCTGGCATGTTGACAATATTTATGCCTAGATGGATATTATCTGACGCAATACTGTCTCTCTATGTGGGAAGAATTTAGTAAATGATGCGTAGATAGGAAATATTAATTTATATTAAATCTACAAATCAGTAGTTAGTAATTACTATGGTTAATACAATGATGATGTATTATGATACAATAATGATGTATTAGTGTTGGAAACTTTCCAACAATCATGCTCAGTTGTTGAGAAGTTGGATATAAAGTAATATTGTGTGATATCAGTAGAATGTTTTATTTTAATGTTGTGGATATAGATTAATGCCAGTAAACTGGAATATATGTTGCTAGCCTTTCACTCCCCTAGAACATTGATATATATTTGGCCAAGCTAAGTGTTCCAGTGATGCTGAAGGTTCCTCCCTCTTAAGAGTGAAATGGGGAGACCGTAACTCATAATTTGCATAGGCCATAACATCACCGTTAATGCATAGCACGTTAAGGATTAGCTACCAATTACTTAACTCAGAAGTGCAGGATATACAAATCAACAGTCAGCAGTAGCCAGTAGGAAAACAGCGTCGGAGCGCCTACAGAAAAGCATGGAGTCGCTGCATGGAGTTTGTTTACTGTTGGAAACGTCAGCAGGGCGCATAGCTGGAGCACTACGATGCTTGGGCTGACGTTACAGAACTAGTGGTTGCTTTGGAGGGGAGGGTCAGTATTTAAGGTCATGGAGTTCCTGTCAGTGGGGTTAGGTGAGGCCCGGCCCCAGGGAAAAAAATTGCCAGAAAAATATTAATTACCATAAATGATTTGCAATCTAGAGAGATTAACCACCCCACTCGAACAAGGATGATGGAAACTCCCATATCCACCTTAATATGTTATTTCTTAACCCTAATCCCACCCAAATAAAATAATTTTCTTGCCACCTCAGTCTTACGTTAATTCTCTGAATCCACATAGACTAGAGACAAGGGTTACGAACAACAACTAGAGGTAAGACTACGTTCCTTAAGGGACACAACACACACTCTCTGGGTAACTTAAAACACAAACACGTGGTAACCCTAAGCCACCCCAGAGGTAACACTTGGGGCTCAAAACACTGGCTTAGAGGACCTAAACAAATACCCTAAGAACACTATGGCACACTCTAAGACCACAATATGGCACAGTAATACTAAACAATGGTACTTGGTATTGAATGGATAAGGAGAGAGGAGGAGGAAAGAGAGGGAGAGTGTACACAACGCCACTCCAGACCAACAACCAACCAGCGCCGAGCCCCAGAACAGAAGAGCTCTCATACTGCATGTGGCCGCTGGCTGAAGGAAAGAACTGATCGTACAGAAACAATTATTAGTCTTCCAATACAACCCTTAACGTGCTACTAATCAGTTCTAAGTGTAACTAACATCGAGCTTTACAGTATATTAATATTCAATTAACGCAGAGTATACCAGCTCTGTGAGCAACAAGGTTATTCCTACGTCTGGCAAGGAAGTTGAATAATTTTTTTTTAATTTTTTTTTAAATTTTGCCCCGAGGGGCGAGTTTATTGGGCAACGCCACTCATCTTGTGAGTGGACACACCGCCATAGCAGCATGTACAACACTCCCCAATAGGAAGAAAACCCGCTGGGTTGTTCATCCTGTCACTTGTACCCAGACACAGCTGGGACTTGCTTAACTGTCTCAAGTGAACAGCTCTTCAAACAAGAAGATTAACATCTATCAACCCTTAAATGCTTACGTTATCTTGCGGGTGCAAAATGGGGAAATCTTTTAAGAACAGTATCAATATTTGACAAATAGTGTTTTCCTAACTCAAACAATGTGGGGTTTATTATTCTACACATATTTCTGATGTCTCTCAGGTGTTCACATTCACGTAGATAGTGGTCAAGGCGGTGTCCATCACTCTCACCACAGATTCTGCAACTTCGCTGATCAACTGTTGCTTCCATTCCATATCTCCATGGATATTTGTATCCAAGACGGATTCTCGCTATTACTGATTCTCTCCCTCGTCCTCCTCCTCTTCGGCCATAATGATTGGGATTGCCAGCTGCAACCATGTTGTACCATCGTACAGATTCACTGGTTTGTGCTTCTATCCTCCTTTCCTCAGTTACCTTGTCACGGTGATGTTGCCTGACAATACCTCTAATTTGTAGTAGAGTCTTGGGTATGAAGTATTCAATATGGTCTCCTTCAGCGCCTTCAGCAGCCAGCACATCTGCTCGTTCATTCCCACATATCCCAACATGGGAGGGGATCCACAGAAACTTGATGACTCTTCCCTGATTGGTAAGAACTCTCACAGCTCTCTTAATTTCAGCGACTATTGCAAGATTTTCTGCCCGATTTTTACTTAGGCTTTGTAGTGCTGCTTTTGAATCGGTGCAAATCACTGCACCATTAGTGTTCCGTTCAAGAAACCTTAGCGCCATAACAATGGCAGTTAGCTCTGCTTGCGTTGAAGAGGCATAGTTCTCAATACGTGCTTTTTCTTCATTTCTGCGTTGGAAAGTATTATCCTTGATTACCGTGTATCCTGCACCTGCCCTGCCATTGACAGGATTAGATGACCCGTCAGTGTAGATTTGATCTAGTTCATCTCCGGCTTCTTTATAAATTTCCTCGAGATACTTGTGCCTCATTTCTTGTGGTAACATGTTGGATTTTTTCATTGCCATTTCATTGATGATGATCTTGCATGAGTCATCCTCCCAGGGAGGTAACCTCTCTACAGGCAGGAGCTCACGGGCTTGCTCAAGCAGGTGAAGCTCTTCGAGGTAGCAGACTGATCTGTGATGCCATTTTTTGCTTCTCCTGTTTCCCCCTGAAAGTAGCACAGAGCTCAGTTTTTTCTTAGCAATATCATTGTAATGGGGATCTCTGGCTATCCTAATTGCAAGCTTAGCATTCAGCTCCTGAATTCTGCTTTTAACACTGGGAAGGGACAACTCCTCTCGTAGATTAGACGTTTTGGCAGTTCTTGGAACTCCAAGAATGATTGTCATGGCTTCATTTTGAATGCTTTCAAGCCGTTTCATATCGCTTTGGGAGTAGGTGCACAGAACTGGTGCGGCATAGTCTATGACGGAGCGCACATAGGCTGTGTACATCATTTTTAGCACGGCAATAGAGGCTCCATGTCCATTCCAGGTCATAGCTTTCAGTGCCCTGAGTCGACTTTTGCATGTTCCTATGAGTTGATTGAGGTCCTCTTTCTTCCCCTTGTTAGAGCCGACAGTGACGCCAAGATACCGATAGTGGTCAACCCATTCGAGTGTTACACCATTAATTTGCAGTTCTTCATTTGCTCTCCGCTTGTGATGGGAGTATGCCTTCGTCTTGTTTGTGGAGAGAGTGAACCCGAGCTCAATACACTTCCTTCCAAGGAGTTCAATGGACTGTTCAATTTTTCCCAAGGTGGGAGCTTGTATTAGGACATTATCTGCATACCCCACTTGTTGTGTTCCTTCCGGAAAATCATCAACCAAATCATCAACCAAATCATCAACCAAGTAGAGCACTTAAGGACTTGAGGCACATACGTATAATACTTAGCTAAATTCCCTCCTACATAACCCAACCTATCAATTAATGTTCTATATTTTTTCTTAATCAAAAACTCACACATAATCCCCATAAGTCAGGGCCTATCACTACAAATACTTAAGAGTGAAAGGTCCCTGTTAACAAGTAAACCCTACTGAGCCTGGTTTCTTGTCAGAGCCAATTAATAACCCAGGGTCGTAACAGGTGGCAATGACGTTGTCGGAGATATACGATAAAACTCATTGGTGTAGACAAAATGCACTGATGGGTGATGAAGCAGTGGACGACGTGATTAATGACTTCGGATGGTGGCGGTGCGGGTGACGTCACTACAGTCCAGCCGCAGGTTAAGTAATAACTAGTTCCTCAGAAACTGCACAAGAAATGGTTCTGGAGGCGACAACTGACGACGATAGCATTAGCTGGAACAGCACAGGTGAACACACTAGGCTGGCGGCGGCCACCGGATATTCAAAATGGTGCTGGAAAATGTTCTCTCCTCTCACTGATGAATATCGTGCCTTACTTTATGTTAACAGTGACCTAGAGCAGGGTGAATGACAAGACGTCAGGCTGGTATGATGAATATTGACGATGCTTGTGTGTTGTGGTGGTGGTGGAGGCGGTAGTGGCAGTTGGCGGCGTGAGTGCCTGGTGAGAAAAATAATTCTTATCCCCAAGCTGCTACCAGTATTTCTACTCTTTTTCTTGTTAGTTGGAGATAAGAGTAAGCTCTTACTTGGGAGTCTGGAGAATACACATAGATTCCTTCTTGATATCTTTATTGGGTGAGGAAACACAAGACCAGCCCAACTGAGGTCCTACCTGCACTGATCCTGGCTATACACTGCTGGCCCTCACTTGTGGAGGCACCCATGCGGCTCTATGGGCATGACGTCAGAGGCCCAGTGCCTTGTGATTGGCTAGCACTCCAACCATCTACTGTTTGAAGGCTGACACATTGGTGGCTCTCAGGGAGGCCAACAGTGGAGGCTCTCAGTGAGGCCAACAGTGGAGGCTCTCAGGGAGGCCAACAGTGGTGGCTCTCAGGGAGGCCAACAGTGGAGGCTCTCAGTGAGGCCAACAGTGGAGGCTCTCAGGGAGGCCAACAGTGGAGGCTCTCAGCGAGGCCAACAGTGGTGGCTCTCAGGGAGGCCAACAGTGGAGGCTCTCAGCGAGGCCAACAGTGGTGGCTCTCAGGGAGGCCAACAGTGGAGGCTCTCAGCGAGGCCAACAGTGGTGGCTCTCAGGGAGGCCAACAGTGGAGGCTCTCAGGGAGGCCAACAGTGGAGGCTCTCAGTGAGGCCAACAGTGGAAGCTCTCAGGAGGCCAACAGTGGAGGCTCTCAGGGAGGCCAACAGTGGAGGCTCTCAGGGAGGCCAACAGTGGAGACTCTCAGGGAGGCCAACAGTGGAGGCTCTCAGGGAGGCCAACAGTGGTGGCTCTCAGGGAGGCCAACAGTGGAGGCTCTCAGGGAGGCCAACAGTGGTGGCTCTCAGGGAGGCCAACAGTGGTGGCTCTCAGGGAGGCCAACAGTAGTGGCTCTCAGCGAGGCCAACAGTGGAGGCTCTCAGGGAGGCCAACAGTAGTGGCTCTCAGGGAGGCCAACAGTGGTGGCTCTCAGGGAGGCCAACAGTGGAGGCTCTCAGCGAGGCCAACAGTGGAGGCTCTCAGGGAGGCCAACAGTGGTGGCTCTCAGGGAGGCCAACAGTAGTGGCTCTCAGCGAGGCCAACAGTGGTGGCTCACAGGGAGGCCAACAGTGGAGGCTCTCTGGGAGCCCAACAGTGGTGGCTCTCAGGGAGGCCAACAGTGGTGGCTCTCAGGGAGGCCAACAGTGGTGGCTCTCAGCGAGGCCAACAGTGGAGGCTCTCAGGGAGGCCAACAGTGGAGACTCTCAGGGAGGCCAACAGTGGAGGCTCTCAGGGAGGCCAACAGTGGTGGCTCTCAGGGAGGCCAACAGTGGAGGACTCTCAGGGAGGCCAACAGTGGTGGCTCTCAGGGAGGCCAACAGTGGTGGCTCTCAGGGAGGCCAACAGTGGTGGCTCTCAGGGAGGCCAACAGTGGAGGCTCTCAGGGAGGCCAACAGTGGAGACTCTCAGGGAGGCCAACAGTGGAGACTCTCAGGGAGGCCAACAGTGGAGGCTCTCAGGGAGGCCAACAGTGGAGACTCTCAGGGAGGCCAACAGTGGAGGCTCTCAGGGAGGCCAACAGTGGAGACTCTCAGGGAGGCCAACAGTGGAGGCTCTCAGGGAGGCCAACAGTGGTGGCTCTCAGGGAGGCCAACAGTGGTGGCTCTCAGGGAGGCCAACAGTGGAGGCTCTCAGGGAGGCCAACAGTGGTGGCTCTCAGGGAGGCCAACAGTGGTGGCTCTCAGGGAGGCCAACAGTGGTGGCTCTCAGGGAGGCCAACAGTGGTGGCTCTCAGGGAGGCCAACAGTGGAGACTCTCAGGGAGGCCAACAGTGGTGGCTCTCAGGGAGGCCAACAGTGGTGGCTCTCAGGGAGGCCAACAGTGGAGGCTCTCAGGGAGGCCAACAGTGGAGACTCTCAGGGAGGCCAACAGTGGAGGCTCTCAGGGAGGCCAACAGTGGTGGCTCTCAGGGAGGCCAACAGTGGAGGCTCTCAGGGAGGCCAACAGTGGAGGCTCTCAGGGAGGCCAACAGTGGTGGCTCTCAGGGAGGCCAACAGTAGTGGCTCTCAGGGAGGCCAACAGTGGTGGCTCTCAGGGAGGCCAACAGTGGAGGCTCTCAGGGAGGCCAACAGTGGTGGCTCTCAGGGAGGCCAACAGTGGTGGCTCTCAGGGAGGCCAACAGTGGTGGCTCTCAGGGAGGCCAACAGTGGAGACTCTCAGGGAGGCCAACAGTGGTGGCTCTCAGGGAGGCCAACAGTGGTGGCTCTCAGGGAGGCCAACAGTAGTGGCTCTCAGGGAGGCCAACAGTGGTGGCTCTTAGGGAGGCCAACAGTGGTGGCTCTCAGGGAGGCCAACAGTAGAGGCTCTCAGGGAGGCCAACAGTGGAGGCTCTCTGGGAGGCCAACAGTGGTGGCTCTCAGGGAGGCCAACAGTGGAGGCTCTCAGGGAGGCCATCAGTGGTGGCTCTCAGGGAGGCCAACAGTGGTGGCTCTCAGGGAGGCCAACAGTGGTGGCTCTCAGGGAGGCCAACAGTGGTGGCTCTCAGGGAGGCCAACAGTGGTGGCTCTCAGGGAGGCCAACAGTGGTGGCTCTCAGGGAGGCCAACAGTGGTGGCTCTCAGGAGGACAACAGTGGAGGCTCTCAGTGAGGCCAACAGTGGAGGCTCTCAGGGAGGCCAACAGTAGTGGCTCTCAGGGAGGCCAATAGTGGAGGCTCTCAGTGAGGCCAACAGTAGTGGCTCTCAGGGAGGCCAACAGTGGAGGTTCTCAGTGAGGCCAACAGTGGTGGCTCTCAGGGAGGCCAACAGTGGTGGCTCTCAGGGATGCCAACAGTGGTGGCTATCAGCGAGGCCAACAGTGGAGAGGCTCTCAGCAAGGCCAACAGTAGTGGGTGAGCCACTCCAAGAGGAAGACGAGAGCAGAGGGGAGCCAGGAGAGGAGAAGGATATAGAAGACACCTTGGAGGTCGTGGAGGCTGAGGGACTTGTTGCTCTCCTCCGGCTCCTTTTGCCGGCTCTCCCAGTCCGGCCCCAGCAGGCTCTCCGTCTCCACCTGAAGGAACCAACACACTTCAATGTTTACATCTTGGTGGCTCAAGGACCTTAAACACTGTAGTCAGTAGTGGTGGTGTAACATTGTATTCAGTAGTGGGGGTGTAACATTGTATTCAGTAGTGGTAGTGTAACATTGTATTCAGTAGTGGTAGTGTAACATTGTATTCAGTAGTGGTAGTGTAACATTGTATTCAGTAGTGGTAGTGTAACATTGTATTCAGTAGTGGTGGTGTAACATTGTATTCAGTAGTGGTAGTGTAACATTGTATTCAGTAGTGGTAGTGTAACATTGTATTCAGTAGTGGTAGTGTAACATTGTATTCAGTAGTGGTAGTGTAACATTGTATTCAGTAGTGGGGGTGTAACATTGTATTCAGTAGTGGTAGTGTAACATTGTATTCAGTAGTGGTGGTGTAACATTGTATTCAGTAGTGG
>WNGS01164858.1:71591392-71602463 GCA_020271785.1 Procambarus virginalis
CATGGTGTAACAGGTGGTCCGAGTATCCTGTTTAGTGTAGATGACAATGGACTATAGGTGGAATATGGGCAGTGTAATTGTGGGGTTATTACAGGCCCCCGTGGGACTTTGAATTCCACCATCCATAGCCAGTCCGCCATGTGGTGGGCGCCAGTAGGTATTTTGGTGACAGGTCATGCCACCTATGTATAGAGATCAGATAAGAAAATCAGAAGCGGAGTGCCACAAGAGCCAGTCCATATTAGGTCATCCACCACATAGAACCACTCCATATTAGGTCCCCGAGGTAAGAGTGGTAGCAGATAGGGGAGGCTTATCAAACAATGGGAGGTACATTTCAAACAATGGAATCAGAGGTGGGGAGTCAGATAGGTCCACTTATCAAACAAATGGAATCAGATAGGGTCACCTTGGGGGTTGGCGGTTAATAATTGTATTCTACGGTGAGCTCCCACCATATTTCACTCACTCCGGTCATCACCTTTAAACACTGTCCCATTATATAACAGGATTAGGGATATATAATCGAACAAGACTGAATGACCCCCCAAGGACTATATATATATATATGTCGTACCTAGTAGCCAGAACGCACTCTCAGCCTACTATGCAAGGCCCAATTTGCCTAATAGGCCAAGTTTTCATGAGTTAATTTGGTTTTTCGACTCGCTAACCTACCTAACCTAACCTAACCTAACTTTTTTCGGCTACCTAAACCTAACCTAACCTATAAAGATAGGTTAGGTTAGGTTAGGTAGGGTTGGTTAGGTTCGAACATATAGCTACGATTAATTTTAACGCCAATAAAAAAAATTGACCTCATACATAATGAAATGGGTAGCTTTATCATTTCATAAGAAAAAATTAGAGAAAATATATTAATTCAGAAAAACTTGGCTTATTAGGCAAATCGGGCCTTGCAATAGTAGGCCAAAAAGTGAGTTCTGGCTAACTAGGTACGACATATATATATTATATAATATATATATATATTATATATATATATATATATATATATATTTATATATACTATATATATTATATATATATATATATATATATTATATATATATATATATAATATAATATATATATATATATACTCAAATAAAGAGGGTGAAAAAAAGAAACCCATATGTATACATTATATTACACCACCACACACACACACACACACACACACACAACACACACACACACACCCACACACACACACACACACACACACACACACACCAACACACACACACACACACTCACACACTCACATGGAGAAAACTATAGGAATAACAGGACTCTGGGAGCAGAGAAAGATACCAGAACGCCAGGAATGAATATGTCAGGGATGAGAAGAGAGGCAGTAAGACAATACGAAAATGATATCGCAAGCAAGGCAAAGACTCAGCCTAAATTGTTGCATAGCCACATCAGGAGAAACAACAACAGTAAAGGAACAGGTTATGAAACTGAGGATAGGGGCGGAAGGATTCACTACAAATGACAAGGAATTGTGTGAGGAGTTGAATAAGAAATTCCAGGAGGTCTTCACCTTCGAGCAAGGAGAAATTCCAGAGGTAAGAGAGGGAATAGCTAACCAGGAACCACTGGAAGACTTGAGATACCAGCGGGGAAGTAGTGAAGTGTTTACTAGAGTTGGATGTGACCAAAGGCTATAGGCCAAGATGGAATCTCCCCATGGGTTCTAAAGGAATGAGCAAAAACTCTTTGCCTACCACTCTCCATTGTGTATAACAAGTCACTGGCAACAGGGGAACTGCCAGATATTTGGAAAGCAGCTAACGTAGTCCCGATATACAAGAAAGGGGATAGACAGGAGGCACTGAACTACAGGCCAGTGTCCCTAACCTGCATACCATGCAAGCTGATGGAGAGATTGTGCGAAAAAAAACTAGTGGAGGCATCTGGAGCCGAAAGAGCTTTGTAGCACAGCACCAACATGGGTTCAGGGATGGGCAGGTCCTGCCCACAGGGTTACTGAATTCTACGACACCAGGCAACAAAACATAGGCAAGAAAGATGAAAGGGTGGGACAGACTGCATAATTTTTAAGATGCTAAAAGCCTTCTGGTACAGTGCCACGCAAGGAGGCTAGTGCGAAAGTTGGTAGATGTCAGGCTAGAGTGAAAGGGAACGTACTCCGTGGATAGAGGAGTACCTAAGCAACAGGAGACAACGAGTCCTGTGTGAGGGGTGAAGTCTCAGATTGGCGAGACGTTACAAGTGGAAGTCCCGCAGGGGTCAGTCCTTGGACCTAACTGTTTCTGGTGATATACGTAAAGATCTCCCAGAGGGTATAGATTCGTTCCTCCTCCTTTGTTTGCCGACGATGCAAAAATTAAGAGGAGGATTGAAACAGAGGATGTTAGTAGGAGGCTACAAGATGACCTAGATAGACTGAGTGAATGGTCCAACAAATGGCTGTTGAAGTTCAACCCACTAAATGCAAAGTAGGCTCTGCCAGTTGCCCCATGGGTGTACACTGTCTCTGGGGCTTCCACTGTCCCGTATTCATCAGCCCCAATTTCACGCAAATTTGGGCCTCGATACAACCCATGATGGCAGGAGTGCCATGCTCGATGAGTAATTTGGACGACAGAAGCGATTACGGGGGTGGAGGTGGCAGGCGGCCACTCCACCCAGTCACTTCTTCCTCCGCTTGCGGCCCAGTTCAAACTAAACTCTTTGGCGGGCTAAGGGAACTCAATCCCCATATCTCCCCTCTACCTGTCTTGACCAATCAGCACTAAGCCGGGCACTGTTCCCTTGTGCCGCTCCCAATCACAGCTGTTCGCGCCAAAAAACTCAGCTAGGGCAGAGATGCTAAACCAATCACAGGCGCCCCTCACCCTGTGGCATCCCGTGACGTCACAAGGAGGGGGAGGCCTAAAGACAATGACTGCCTGTCTCACATTGTGGGGGAGAGGCAACGTTCACCCCACTGTCCCCCCACCTCTAACGGTTTGAGAGTCAAGTATCCTCACATACTACTCACTCTCAAATCTCTTCTATTTCACAGAAACAGGAAAATTTCTGTAATTCTCTCTACAGAGCAATCACAGACCTCTGTCAGTCCCAAACGACAGTCCTTAACATAAGCTTTCATCCAACACCCCACAAGTATATGTTAGTTTGAAAGCTTCAGTTTCTAGAGTCCCTTGAGCGACTAGCCTATTCTAGAAACTAGGAAAACTAGCCGAGGGAATCTAGATTCCCTCACACACATTCCCAAGGCTCAGTGAAGGAATAGAGGGAAGGGCAGGGCTGCTACAAACCCAGAGGGCGAGAAACGACAGTTGTTGGTGTTGTTCTGGATGGGTGCCTTGCTTGGAGACTTGTGTTTCTTTTTTCCCTGCACAAACTTGCTTTTGAGAGACGGCATGGTTGGTTAAGTATGGTATGAGGAATATATTGTAGCAAAAACTTGTTTGAGGCAGCACGGAGACGGGCAGCAGGCACTGATGCTAACAGCTGGAAAAGTTTCCTGCTGTTAGAAAAGAAAAAAGGAAAAGAAAAAAAAACGGCCAGAAGGACCGACAGCACAGTACAAAAACAACAAACATCAACAGAACACAAGAGAAAATAGCGTAACCAGCCTAGCAATACACAAAACACAATAACACATAAAACAAAACAAACATCATAACACACAGGGAAAGCATAATGAGAACAAATAACCAAAAAGACAAACATAAAAATATAAAATTATAAAATATACAACAAGCCAAGAAACAGAAACATTAGCCACACATTGCACAATAACAATAAAAACAATAAACAAGAACATGCACAACTAACCACTTGCAGTGCAAGAAATAAAAGGAGAGGCATAAGCACAGAACACAATAGGGCAAACATCATAGCCAGAGGGGTACATAATACAACAGAATCAAAAGAACAGAGAAGCAGTAAATGGTATAGCAACACGCAAAGTATGTTAAAACATATAAGGCACACAATAAACAGGGACATTGAGAAAACTAAACATAACACCGGCCTGAAGGGCGCACAAGAAATATAACACATAGCAGAAAATACCACAGGTCCCATGCATACACTAGACACACAGCAATCACACAAACTACTCAGATTGCTCATACTTTTCCGGCCACTCCACCGCCGGGAAACGAATACAATACGCCTCCCAAAGCAACATGATGTTGTCTGGAACAGGGTGAGCATGGGCCGTACGAGGATCAGGCATCAAGTCCGACACATCCACAATAAAACACCGAGCCTGCGGAACCCAGACGGTCGAGGGGCACCACGGAACAGGCTGCACGCGGTCAACAAAGTAAAATGACAAAGGGTTTTTCTTCCCATCATACGCTACGCCGGAGGCCAAGACGATTGGTTGGGGCTTCCCCCACGAGGCCGGCCAACGGGTAGCACACTGGTAGCCTCCTTGGCAATTCCACAGGGCTCCGCGGCAACCACCAGACGTGTCACCTGCAGGGCCCCCCCCCCCACGCCGAGCATCCTTCTTCAACAACAACACGAGGTCGCGGCCCGCACCAGCACCCACACCACCTACGTCTGTAGGAGCGACCCCCCCCCCCCACTGTGGAGAACCTTCTGCAGAAGAAAGAACAGGAGGTGAATCATATACACAATCGTCGTCATCAGCAGGCACATGGACGTCAGCAACCACCGTCGACATAGAGCGCGAAGCACCCGGATCCACCACATCCTCGCTGGAAGACCCACTGGCGTCGAAATCCTCCACATCAGCCCAAGCAGTAGAAAAACGCCGGGACCGTTTGGGCTCCGGCCGCACATCCTCAGAGCCGGAGGCTGATCCAGAACCACGGGCTTCACAAGCCGTGCGAACCGAAGCCCGTCGCAAGACAGCAGCAGCCTCAACCGCAGGGGGAACCGGGCCGCACCCAACAGGACGCTCCACAGGCCCCCCAGCACCCAGCTCAGCCGAAACACCCGGCGAAGGTGTAGGGCCATACGCAGCAGCAGGAGACGAGGAAGACGAAGACGTCGACGACATGCAGAGACCATCTGGAAGATCCCCTGGAGCAGCTGTGACAGCGACAGGGGCAGGAAGACCAGCCGACGGCACCGGAACACCCGGAGGAGTAGCCGTACCATCAGGAGGACTGCCGGGCGATGCAGGGGGAGCCGCAGCAGCCAACGGGACGTCAACATCCTCGCCCACGGAATCCACCCTAACAGGGAGTGGCGGGAAATCATCCTCCCGGAACAGGTTCACAGGAGCGACAGAAGCCTCCGAGCACCCGGCAGCCTGATGCCTCAACAGGCCACACAGAAAGCAGGTACGGGGTTGCCGGGCATAGTAAACCCGGACGTAGTACCCCAGAAGGCGGACCGGAGAAGGGATGTCAGACCTCAGGCGCATCCCAAGGGTATGAATATTTGTCCACATACCCTTATACCTCCCTGAGGACAGCGTGTGCACCCGCACACTGACGACCGCGCCAAACTGCTGGAAGTAACGCCGGAGTAGATCTTCGGGAAACTCCAAGGGCACCCCGTGCACACTCATGTAGGTCAGGGCACCAGTACGGTCTGTAATGGTCACAGAGCCAGCACCATCCGGCAGCGACAAGGAACGCCCCTCGTAACGGCAGAGGAAAGCACGATACACCTCCTCCCCTGCCAACTTGATAATAACCCGGTGAGCAGTTACCAGCTCAATTCCGTAGACGTCATCGACCGGGACCTGGAGCATGTCACACATGACAAGCTCAACTAAAGGATAGCCAACACGGCCCGTAAACTCCAGTCCCACGGAGTTTACTCTCATCACAGGGGGGGGGGGAGAGGGACACCCACCGCAAACGTGCGACGTCAACACCAGCTAAGCAGTAATTGCAGGGAGGGTGGGAACGCCCACACCCCTATGATGACGAAAAACGGCAAACACCCCAAACTACCAGAGGCCAGACGACACGTCTGTACCTCACGGCTGATCCAGGTGCACTCAACTGGATAGTTAATCTCATTAACATATAGCCAGTTGACTTGTGGTGAGTTCACAGTGGAGACTAAAGATCTAGATCTAAGATTATAGGTGCTGGCATGGTGTAGCTCTCATGTCAAGTGGTCTGTAAACCACAGTAGGTGGTGTCCCAATAGAAGACTCTGTCTGAGTAGCGTCATTGTCATCATGAGTCTCGTCAAGAGTCATTTTAGCTAACTTCATTTGGTCTTAGTGTTCATTGATATACTCTCCTCTTAACAGATTCTTAAGTTTGTATTTGTTACCTTCGATAAGCTCTATTACTTTATATAGACCCAAAAATTTCTTAACTTGTACATAGGGCCATACCTGTGCTGGTTAAGTACCATTACTACAGATCCGACAGTTATATTACTGGGCTTTGCTCATGCATTCCTTGTCCACGTAAACTCTGGTGTTGCCTTGGACAAGTGTTCTTGTATTTTTCTCAGAAATAGTTGCATTCGTCTATGATTTACTTGCACGAAATCATCTAGGTTATGCAAAGGATCACGAAGTACATTAATAAATTAATTAGGAAGCATCTTTTCTGTGCCCATATGGGGGTCTTGTCTCTGTTCTGTCTCGACTACTGTAGCATCTAATGATGGATAATCTACCAGAATTACAGCTACGTTTTGAGAAAAAGCATCAGCTACATTTTGTTTTTCTGGGATATAACCAAATATGAGGTTCATCTCTTGAATTGTGAGCAAATATCTAGCAAACTTTTCAACAGGATTCTCATTCTTGAACAAATAAATTAATGATTGATGATCTGTAAGAACACGGGCAGGATAGTTATAGATTGTATCCCTGAAACGTTTAAGAGCCCATACAACTGCTAAAGCTTCACGCTCTGTTGCAGTATAATTTTTCTCTTCATTAGATAATGTACGGCCAGAATAAGCTATTGCATGATCTCTGTGTCTCTCAGTTTGAAGTAATGCAGCATCATCAACCCAAGCCCTCATCACTTGTATTTGTGACTAACGTGAAAGGTTTAGAAAAATCTGGGTACCTGAGGACAGGTGAAGAGATCAGTGCTGCTTTGAGTATATTGAATTACTATTCTTGAGCTCCTTCCCAAACAAAGGATTCATCCTTTCTTTGTAACTTGTAAAGTGGGGCGGCTATGATAGAGAAACCAGCAAAAATGAACTATACAATCCTACAAGACCCCTGAACTGTCTTAAGGCTTCTGCATTCTGTGGCATTTTATATTCATTCAAGGTGATTCCTGAAGGTGTGACTGTATAACCTAAGAAGTTAATCATCTCCTTTTAAAATTAAATTAACACTTTGAGAGTTTTATCTTTAAGTTTGCTTCCACTAGCTTTACAAGTACTTTCGTAAAGTTCTGGAAATGAGTTGGAACATCGTGCGACATTATTATGAGATCATCAAGGTACACTAGAAGAGTACTACCTATCAGTCTACGAAAGAGGTTCATCAAAAGCCTGGTAAAGGTTTTTGGACTACTCTGCAGCCCAAACAGCATTCTTTTGAAATGAAAATGATCGTTAGGAATACTTGTCAACTGTTTACTTTCTTCATCAAGTGGGATTTGCCAGAATCCCTGCAACAAATATAAAATTGAGAATACTTTGTTTCGACCTATGCTTTGCAACAAATTATTTAGGACTGGAAAAGGGAAACAGTTAGGAACGTCTACGTTACTCTTTTAAGCTTCCGGTAGTCGATTACCGGTCTCCATGTCCTATCTTGTTCTGGTTTAGGTGTGAGATTTTTCATAATCTCTTCAGTTCCCCACTCTAGAGACCATAGAAAAGTTATGAAGGCGCGAGCAAACGCCGAGACCTCAAAAAGTTTGAAATCCCTTACACTAGGCCGTTGACCTTCGCAAATCCCTGGAGCAAATCTATCGAATAGGTCACGGGTTATCACAACATATTTATAGTTGTGTGGCGCTATGAATTCAGCTCGAGGTTCAAGAAGCAGTCTCGGAACAATAGCAATAATTTCAGGCAACGTGGCAGAACAAAGGTAAATCATTAATGTGTGGGGAGTAACAGAAGACAGTGTTCACCTTAACAACACACTTTATTTAACATGTACAAACTACTACAACAAAGGAAAATATCACTGATGTTACACGAAATCCTTCCTGTGACATCTTTACGACAGGTAGACGCCAGCCACGAGTATAACTACAGGATCCTCCCTGCAATCGCATTGTGCTGGGTAAATGAACTAACCTGAACAGTACCGAGTGTTCATAGAGGATGCAGTCCAGCAAAACATACTAATCTATAATCACGAATGCAACAACACAAGGTAGGTTAGGAGACAAGTCTCCAGTAACCTCCATCAGTTACTTTGTGCTCCTTGCAGCCCTCCCCTGCAATAACAGTTGCAAATGCAATCAAACTAGTAGCCTATCAATGACATTACAATGACTAATGGGGTTACTGGCAATTCCAGCAACCCTTCTTAATTAAATTCTTACGTTAACACTTTGTCTCTTGGACGAATAACAATCAATAACTAATTGACTTCGTTTATACTAATAGTGACACTTATGTTAATACAATACCAACAGCTGTCAGCAAACACTTCTTAAGTTAACTTAATCTTGTCTCCCACAGACAAGTCAAACTGTCACTCGTAACTCAGAATTACACAAACACTTGACCCGTCAAGCATTCAGTGAGTAATCCCCCTTAATCCCTGCCCTATGGACAGCTAATTAAAACCAGCATGAATAACGTTATCGGTTTACTATCGCGTACTCGATAGTTTACTACAATTCTATGTCCAAAGTGCTGATGAGGACGGCAATCACTCTTGACTACCTTGAGTAATTAATTACTATCTTACCCACGAATAATAAATTATACACAAATACGTTAGACTCAACAATGGCTTCAATAGTCACAACATCAATGAAATGAATTTCCTCTGGAGTACTACCTGCCCCAATTAACTTAGGTGACTAGTTAACTATCCCACGGACCGGTAACTAATCCCCATGTCTATGTTATTTAACAATGACTTTACTCTCTCAAGAGTCAATGTTATGATCTCAGCCTGCAGGAGAAACGAGTCTCCCCCTTGAGAGTTATTCAGCAAGCCTGACCTGACTAGAAGGTTCAGGAAATATAGAGGTGATAACACAGGTGAAAAATAGTTAGTTGGATTTAATAAACAATTTGAGATTGTGGGCAGTGAATAAGAAAATAAATAAATGACTGGTTAGGAGATGTGGATAATTTGCCGGAGGCATGAGGCTCGCTTCTGGAGGGCTTTGACCTCACTTGAGTGCCAGTCATCGCAAGGGGAAGCCATGCTCCGTTTGAGCTCCCGTCAGAAAGGAACCCCTAGTGATATGTCTCCAAGAGAAGAGAAGTGTGCATACGTGCCAGCTGTGGAATCAAGCTGGGAACGTTGTGGTCTCAAGTCCTGGACGGAGAGGAGTGTTTATTAAGGCACCCAGAGACATTATTGTGGGCGTGGGAGTGCCCTGACCAAACTCCGTCAGAGGGAGGAGCGCCCTCGACCAGACAATCTGTGGTAAGCACGATTTAACCCAGTCTGTAGCGATTACTTGTAGTTGGTCGTGTGCCCAGCGACAGTAGCAATGTTTATTGATAAGTTAGACATGTTTTGATAAGGCAAAAGGCCTAAAATAAGAGAGTGGAGAGGAAGGAACGTCCGGGAGGACGGAGCGTCTTCCGTCTCCTCTGAGCTCTGGCAGGTGACTGAGGGAGCCCAGCTCCAGACGGGGGAGGACCCTCCCAGAGTGAGCAAGGACTGCCGGGCGGGGTGGAGCATGGACCAGCCCAAAACGGGGGAGTCCACTCTCACAGTATGTAGAGAGCAGATAGATGTTGGAGGCAAACATATTGTGTGGTTATTTTGGTTTATGTGTTCAAGGGGAAACATTTTTATTGGAGTGTCAATGGGTTGCAGGTTTGTCTTTGGGGAAGAAGTTGCTGAGAACTTCGAAACCAGCACAGAGTGAGTAGTTGAAGAGGCTCCAAGGTAGTGGAGAAGAGGACCTCGAGCTGTGAGGAGAAGCAGTGAAGAGGAGTGTCACGTGCTTTTGTAGAGGTGGTGAAGCACCATAGTTGCTCGAGGAAACTTCATGGTGTAGCAGCCAGGAGAGCTGTGGAGGACCCAGTAGAAGTGGTGAAGCTCCATAGTTGCTTAAGGGAAACTTCATGGTGTAGTAGCCTGGAGGAGCTGCAGAGGATCCTGGTGGTTAAACCCAGAAGAACCTGAAGAGATCAGGGTACTGAACTTCCAGATGTGGAAGGGAAGTTTAAATGATTACTTGTAGAGATGTGATAGAGTGTTTGGTTGTCCTTAGCGTGCAAGACGCAGTGAACGGTGAGTGATTGTTTGCATTCTTGTGCCGAGGAGTGTTTATACTGAAGTATTGAGTTACAGTCGTAGGCTGGATTACCTACAGATGTATGTGTTCTGGGACTGATGGGGTGATCGATGTTGTGTATCAAGGAACATTTCTACTGATATATGTGTGTTATTGCATTCATACGCTGATTTTCCTTGTACATGTTTATAGATATATGTTTTCTTGCTGATAAGGCAACATGTATTATAAGACTTCTCTACTTGAGGAGGTTGGTAATATTAGGTGCTGAATCAGGAGATAGGATACCAATTGATAAGCTGATGATAGAGTTCTGATGGTGTTGGAGTGCAACCTGACCGAAATAATATAGAGTGTAGGATTCAATATTATTATATGTGTATATGTATTGTGTATGTGCTTGGTCCAGTAAATGTATTCAAATTTGCTGGTGTTGCCCTTGTCCTAGTGAGGCTTCCCAGGATGTAGTAAAGAAGGAGAGAGAGAAAGAACCAAGAACCACGCTGTGGACACGGAAGGATGGAAAACTAATAAGACAAAGGGGATTTAGGAGTCGTATCACATAAGGAGAGAGTGGGGAGTCACAGCGGCTCGAGTAGGTGTGTGCACGTGACAACGAGGCTACGTTTTGGAGCCGCATCCCCAAACGTGTGATGTTGAGCCCCCTCTTCAAGAGCCAGAAGTGCCCAGTGTGATCTCCTGGTAAAGTATAAGCACTCTACCGA
>WNGS01164858.1:71603463-71621680 GCA_020271785.1 Procambarus virginalis
TTACATTCTCATGCACTAACAAAGGTTATTGTCAAATACCCCTTTGTATCTGACCTAGAACACGTAATAGCTACAGTGACACATGTCAAATCAATGGTACCCTACGTAGAACCGTCCTTACATCAGGGCAGAATAACACTACTGCTGTTTATGTTGCCAACGTCACCAATGCCACATTCACCTTGCATCAGGCACACACATTGTTGACTTTGCCCATTATTCGTTACCGGTGCGAGTAGTGGATGAGGTCTCTACTGACCAAATGGTACATGCACTCTCACACACAACAATACCAGATCAGATCGCGATCTCACCTGTGCATCTTAGTGCCACTGACTTCCCTGACGCCCAATCTCAGTTATTGGCCATCCTCAACAAGCATCGCAACGTTGTTGCACTGACAGGTGAACACTTGGACTGACGGCACCTCATTACTCCACAAAATTCCACTGGAACCAGGTACTCGCCCAATTTTTGTACCCGCATACAGATTGCCTCATTCTCAACGAGCCGTTGCAGACCGACTCATGACGAGATGTTACACGATGGCGTTATTGAAGAAAGTACTTCACCGTGGAATGCTCCGTTAATCTTAGTACCCAAGAAGGATGGCTCTTGGCGTCCCGTCGTTGATTTCAGGAAACTTAATCAAGTTACGATTCCCGATCGATTTCCACTTCCTGTGCTTACTGACTTATTGCAGAACATAGGTCAGAATAAGTTTTTTTCCACACTTGATTTATTGCAAGGATTTTGGCAGATACCGCTCGACCCAGAAAGTCGAGAACTGACGGCGTTTCCGTCCCTAATGGTCATTACCAGTACACTCGCATGCCTTTTGGCTTACGCAGCAGCCCTATTACCTTCTCAAGGCTTATGACAGACCTGTTTCGACGAATGATAGGAATACCCTCATGGTCTACTCGATGACCTCATTATCATGTCCAAGGATGTACCGTCACATCTCCAAAGTTTGGACCGAGTCCTTCAGAAACTAGCTGAAGCCAATCTGAAAATCAACTCAGCAAATGCGCCTTCATGAGAGAAAAAATACAGTTTCTCTCGGCCAACGTCACCACCTCAAGGCATCACCACTCTAGATTCAAAGATAGAAGCTGTCAAGAACTTTCCAGTCCCTCATAATGCTGAAGCTGTACAAAATTTCGTAGGCCTAGCTGGATTCTACCGCCATTTCATTGCCGGTTATTCAGTGATTGCATCTCCTCTCACTCACCTCCTTAAGAAGGACGTTCCGTTCGTTTGGACAACTGATCAAGAGAAAGCATTTCAAACGCTCAAAGAAGCCCTGATATCTTCTCCCGTTCTCAAGTTCCCAGACTTCACCAAACCGTTCATTTTAGTTACTGACGCCAGTAACATTGGGTTAGGTGCCGTACTCGCTCAAACTAGCGACAGAAAGGAACATGCCATTGCATATGCGAGCCGAGTCCTCTCCAAAGCTGAAAAGAATTATTCGACAACCGAGCGTGAAGCGTTGGCTGTCGTGTGGGCACTCAAACATTTCAGAGATATCATCTATAACTACCCTGTCCATGTACTGACGGACCACCAAGCTATCATTCCCTTGTTCAGAGACAAGAACCCCATAGGCATTTGCCCGTTGGTCGCTCACCATACAAGAGTTCCTACCCACGTTTGGATACTTACCTGGCAAACACAATGTAGTTGCCGATGCTCTCTCCCTCGTTACGTCGCTTCGTTCACGTTGAATACCCTTCGTTAGACTTGCGAGATGTAGAACTCGCACAACGTCAAGACCCAATGTGGGCACCGATCATAAGCTTTCTCGTGGACCCGCACACGACTCTACGGTCAAGCCACCGTACCACTCAAGGAACTAGTACTCTTAGATCATGTGCTCCATCGCAAAGTTATGCTTGGATCTCCTGCCAGACTGGTACATCAACTTGTTATTCCTGCGTCGATAGTTCCTACCGTGTTAAAACTTGTTCACGACGCCCCACACAGTGCGCATCCTGGCAAGGACCGCACCATCAAGCAGGCTCGTCTAACATACTACTGGCCCAAAATGGCCAAACAGATTGAACGTCACGTGGATCAATGTCTAACCTGCCTAGCTCACAGAGGCCATGTTGCTGGCCCGAACCCGATTCAGTCTTACCCTACGACTAATGCACCTTGGGATCGTGTTTCTATGGATTTGTTAACAAATTTTGCTGAAACTTCCAGAGGAAATAAACATCTCCTAGTTATGGTAGATAACTTCTCTAGATACTGTGAACTGGTTCCAATTCCAAACAAGACTGCAGAAACTATAGCTAGTGCCTTTCATGATCATATAATTTGCAGGTATGGTCCACCTAGGGTTATACTCTCTGACAACGGCCCGGAATTCAACAATTCTGTCCTGGAACAACTGGCTACATTGTACAACATCAAAAGTGTAATATAATGCCTTATCAGCCGGCTAGCAATGGCCTTGCTGAAAGAACTAACAAGAAGGTCCTTGACGCACTCAGAGTGACAGTCAATCGAGACAGTCACAAATGGGATGAACTTATGCCAATCGTCCAATGTTCGATAAACTCCTCTGTCAACTCCTCCATAGGAGACACACCTCACTTTGTGCTATTTGGGACAGACATGAGATTTCCTAATGCCATCATCTCCTCGCCGCCCGCGCCACTCTACAACTATGACGACTATGTTAAGGTCAAACGGAGAGACACTCAACTGGTGTTCCAGAGGGTCAAGGAACATCTCTCTAAAGCTACTGATGATTTCACGCGGTTACAAAACGCTCATGCTAAACCTACGAGAATAGGACCTGGATCTTTAGTAATGATCCTCAACCAGCGACGAGATGGTCCCATGTACAAACTGACTGAGAAGTTTCTTGGTCCTTACAGAGTTCTTGAGCATATCACAGGTAATAAGTACAAGCTGGAAAACCTAGCCACTGGAGAACAAGTACATGAGCATCTCAACCACATGAAATTAGCTCGTCTGACTGTCGACGATGACACCCAGACTCCTGTCCCTGACACTCCTGTCCCTGACGACGTACTGCCCGACCCTACCACTGTGACACCCACTTCGGTCTCAGACACGCCCAGCGATACTATCCCACCACGTGCTCACACATACAATCTTCGGTCCAGACCTGTTATTTCGACAGTACACCACCAACAGTCTGATGATTCATCTTCGTGTGACTGTGGTGTTCCAGTCTGTAAGGGACAATGGATGCGTTCTATCTGCTCCCCTCTCCCTGCCTGTTCGTTCATGGCAGCGGAAGACTACATTCATGATGGACTAGCACCTAAGAATTCATAGTTTTATGAGTAGATTAAGAGGGATTTCGACAATCGTTTCGCACCCCTCGGTTCAATGTGTATAGACCCTTCCACCTCAGGTATCTTTATTTGTAGTTTATTGATTTTGTCGTGTCTCTATACACTATGTAGGCCCTAGTATTCCTGCCACGTTCATGCTCTCCATATTTTAGTGGAAATGTCGCTTATTCAATGTATTGCCATGTAATATATTGTGCCTACGCTAGTGTCTGCCGTTTATAATCTACTTAACAGATAACACTGTGGCTGAGCATCATGAATTCCTACGCGCAACTTCTGGTCCGCTGACTCTTCAACTATCACCTCTACCTGCAGCCGGACCTCCTGCCTCCAGTTTGCGCAGACATTTAGCTAGTTAGTCATGATGCTCCATGGATAGCTTAGTTTGAGGATTATATTTAAGAAATGTACTCATTATTCATGCATGTCCGAGACGGTGTTGGACGTCTCAAAAACTTGTTTGTTTACGGCCACTATAGGTAAATCACTGTATATAATGTTAGTTAGGTACACGCCCAAGGGTTGTCAATTTTTTCAAGCAGATCGCCGAGGACGCCGATGATAGCGTGCCGAGCGGTGTTGGACGCTAGTTCACCCTCACACATAGGGTGACCTATACCCTCTTAAGCTAAACAACTTGATAAGTATAAACAACGTTGTCAGCAGATTTTAATGCAATCTGCTCTACCCCGCAGAGCTCAGACCAGACACAGCCTGGGCATTGGAGCATCCACACGCGCTCCCTTACACACACTAGCTAGCCCCTGGCCCGGTGTACAAGAATATATATATATTATAATAAAACTAGGAAAAGCAGCGGACGTTTGGTACTCCAATTCCTGCCCACAACTAATCATTCTACAACTACATCGTCAGATGAAACATCTCACCCACCCCCTCAACCCTCCCCCTCTCACCCACCCCCCTACCCTCCCCCTCTCACCCACCCACCCTTCCCTCCCCCTCCCCTCCACCCCCCCAAGCCCTTCCTCCTCCACCAGTCTCCCCATACCAGATCCTCCAAGCTCCCGCTCACCCCAGACCCCACAGGTCCCCCCCCAGAGGAGAAGCAGAAGAGAGTCAGTTTCAGGGTAATGTACTCGAACATAGATGGGATCACAAGCAAGACAAGTGAACTAAGGGAAAGAACACAAGAAGTGAACCCAGATGTAATCGGACTCACTGAGACAAAACTCTCTGGAATCATAACGAATGCTGTGTTTCCCCAGGAGTACACAGTAATAAGGAAAGAGAGGGAAGGTAGGGGAGGAGGCGGAGCGGCCCTACTCATGAGAAAGGAATGGAGTTTTAAGGAGATGGCTATCCCGGGCTGTGAGGGTTTCAGAGACTACATAGCAGGCACCATGACAATGGGAGGACCAAGGATAGTAGTAGCAGTAATATATAACCCTCCACCAAATGACAGAAGACCCAGTCAAGAGTATGAAAACAACAACATGGTAGTTAACACTATAATTGAGAGGGCAGCCACTGCTGCCTGTAGAAATAGATCCCACCTGCTCATCATGGGGGACTTCAATCACGGAAGGATTGATTGGGAGAACAAGGAACCGCATGGCGGCGAGGATACGTGGAGAGCCAAACTACTGGAGGTGGTGACTAGAAACTTCTTAACCCAGCATGTCAGAGAACCCACAAGGATGAGAGGAAATGACGAACCAGCGAGACTCGACCTGGTCTTCACCCTGAACGACTCTGACATAAGAGAAATCGGTTTTGAGGCCCCAGTAGGGATGAGCGACCACAGTGTATTGGAGTTTGAGTACCTGATTGAAGAAGGGTTATTGAACTCGAGGAGAGACACTGAAACCAAAAGGTTAGCATACCGAAAGGGAAACTATGAGGAGATAAGAAAATTCCTAACAGACATAGCATGGGAAACAGAGCTCAGGGAAAAGACGGCCCAAGATATGATGGACTACATCACGCAAAAGTGCAAGGAAGCAGCAAACAAGTTTGTCCCAGCCCAAAAGGAAAACAGTGAAATGAAGATGAGAAATCCATGGTTTAATCAGAGATGTAGGCTAGCTAAGCAACAAAGTAAAAGGGCATGGAGAAACTATAGGAATAACAGGACACTGGAGAGCAGAGAAAGATACCAGAATGCCAGGAATGAATATGTCAGGATGAGAAGAGAGGCGGAAAGACAATACGAAAATGACATCGCAAGCAAGGCAAAGACTCAGCCTAAATTGCTGCATAGCCACATCAGGAGAAAGCCAACAGTAAAGGAACAGGTTATGAAATTAAGGATAGGGGCAGAAGGATTCACTACAAACGACAAGGAAGTATGTGAGGAACTGAATAAGAAATTCCAAGAGGTCTTCACCCTAGAACAAGGAGAAATCCCAGAGTTAAGAGGGGATAGCTAACCAGGAACCACTGGAAGTGTTTGAGATTACAAGCGGGGAAGTAAGAAAGTGTTTACTAGAGTTGGATGTGACAAAGGCTATAGGCCCAGATGGAATCTCTCCTTGGATACTTAAGGAAGGAGCAGAAGAACTGTGCCTACCACTCTCCATAGTGTATAACAAATCTCTGGCAACAGGAGAACTGCCAGAAATTTGGAAAGCAGCTAATGTAGTCCCGATATACAAGAAAGGGGATAGACAGGAGGCACTGAATTACAGGCCAGTGTCCCTAACCTGCATACCATGCAAGCTGATGGAGAAGATTGTGCGAAGAAAGCTAGTGGAGCACCTGGAGCGAAAGAACTTTGTAACACAGCACCAACATGGATTCAGGGATGGCAGGTCCTGCCTCACAGGGTTACTTGAATTCTACGACCAGGCAACAAAAATAAGGCAAGAAAGAGAAGGGTGGGCAGACTGCATATTTTTGGATTGTCAGAAAGCCTTTGATACAGTGCCACACAAGAGGCTAGTGAAAAAGCTGGAGATGCAGGCTGGAGTGAAAGGGAAGGTACTCCGTTGGATACAGGAGTACCTAAGCAACAGGAGACAAAGAGTCAGTGTGAGGGGTGAGGTCTCAGATTGGCGAGACGTTACGAGTGGAGACCCGAAGGGATCAGTCTTTGGACCTATACTGTTTCTGATATATGTAAATGATCTCCCAGAGGGTATAGAATCGTTTCTCTCAATGTTTGCCGATGATGCAAAAATTACGAGGAGGATTGAAACTGAGGATGATAGTAGGAGGCTACAAGAAGACCTAGACAGACTGAGTGAATGGTCCAACAAATGGCTGTTGAAGTTCAACCCGAGTAAATGCAAAGTAATGAAACTAGGCAGTGGAAACAGGAGGCCAGACACAGGATACAGAATAGGAGATGAAGTACTTAATGAAACGGACAGAGAGAAAGATCTAGGAGTTGATATCACACCAAACCTGTCTCCTGAAGCCCACATAAAAAGGGTAACATCTGCGGCATATGCGAGGCTGGCTAACATCAGAACAGCGTTCAGGAACCTGTGTAAGGAATCATTCAGAATCTTGTACACCACATATGTAAGACCAATCCTGGAGTATGCAGCCCCAGCATGGAGCCCGTACCTTGTCAAGCACAAGACGAAGCTGGAAAAAGTCCAAAGGTATGCCACTAGACTAGTCCCAGAACTAAGAGGCATGAGTTACGAGGAAAGGCTGCGGGAAATGCACCTTACGACACTGGAAGACAGAAGAGTAAGGGGAGATATGATCACAACCTACAAAATCCTCAGAGAAATCGACCGGGTAGACAAGGACAAACTATTCAACACTGGGGGGACGCGAACAAGGGGACACAGGTGGAAACTGAGTACCCACATGAGCCACAGAGGCGTTAGAAGGAACTTTTTCAGTGTCAGAGTAGTTAACGGATGGAATGCTTTAGGCAGTGATGTGGTGGAGGCTGACTCCATACACAGTTTCAAGTGTAGATATGATAGAGCCCAGTAGGCTCGGGAATCTGTACACCAGTTGATTGACAGTTGAGAGGCGGGACCAAAGAGCCAAAGCTCAACCCCCGCAAGCACAAATAGGTGAGTACAAATAGGTGAGTACACACACACACTCACACCCACATTCCTTTATGGAACAGGTGTAAAAAACAGGTTTGTCTCAGTAGGGGTGGTCCTCCCCCCCATCGCCCTCCCTCGTACTTGGTGACCTTGGGTGGTCGCTCGTACCCTTCCTTGCACCTAATGGCCTTGACTTCACCCGGTGGACTCATGTGGGTCTTATATAAGAGTATTTAATTAAGGAGTATTTAAAAAATCAAAGAATTTATTAATGCTTTATTAGGTAAAAATCACAAAAATGATGTATAAGAAGTTAATTATGATAGATAATAATTGTAGTTATAGATTCCTCACTCCCCCCCCCCCACCTCCCCATCATCATCTGAGTAGAAATCTGACGTCTCCCCGTCTGTGGTGAGTGGGGGAAGGCCTTGACCCCAAGAGAGGGGGGTGGGGGTCAAGGCCTTCCCCCAGGTGGGGGTCTGACGGAGACATCAGACCCCCACCCCCATCTCTTGGGGGTGTGGGGTGAGTTGGGTGGTGGCCTTTTGGTTGAGTTTCCTTCCCAGCCACATCTGAAGTGTTCTGGAAAGAGATGGGGAAAATAATTTATGGTGGTAAAAACGTTTTTTTTTATAGCATTATATGTTTTTATTAGAAAAAATATTCTATTTTCCTCTAAGAACAGCTAGTACATACCTCTCCCCCTGCGGGGGTGACCTTGAGTCCTCTACAGCAGGCATTGTCAATTAGACTACGTAACAGCATCTTGTTTGGGGCAGACCTCCCTCGTAGAATTACTACTTTACAAAAGTGAACTGGTCCCAAGAATTGTACTGGGGGAAAATAAGGAAGTAAAATAGAGGATGAACAAACTTTTTATTGTGGGAAGAAAATAAATCTTTACCAGAAAGTGTGGGTAATACTAACCAGGACCCTCAAGGACTTCAATCTTCCCTGTAGGTTTTTTGGAGAGACACCTCCCATTTGTAGGATGAGGAGGTTGTTTGTCTTCTGGGGAGGTTGTGGGGTGGGAGGGGTTTTTATAGGGCGTACCCCCTTATTAGGTAGGTTGCCTACCTAACAAAAATATTCTCTACACCACCTATAAGAACCAACCCCCACACCCCTACAAAATGTCCTAATACAATGATGTTTCATAGGAAAATATCGTCTCGCATAAGCAAGGGCTTGTTTACCGTTTAATTTTAAAGTAACGCTGGAAAATACCTTATGAAAGTAATGTACTATTGAAGGCAACCCCAGATGACTTATTCTGTGCACAAACATGACGCAATAGAGCCCGCAGGCAAGAGTAAAATCACTCTGGAGTCTGTAGCACATCCCAAACACCTCTGTTATTTTGTTAGTTTTAATAAATCCTTGAAAATAATGACCGTAAGTAACCGCCAACATTGCATAACTATCAAAAAAAAGCATTCGACGTTTAACTTTATCAACATAAATAGCTACCCAATGGCCCATAGTTAATCTGCTGTGTAAAATATTGCTTATGAAGATGATAGGTTTTCTTGACGAGATATTTAAATGTTCTATCTTGTCTGCATTATAACAACCTAGGTAGAGAGCTCGATCCCCTAGATTATTTTTTAAATAAATATTTATATCATAACAATTCATTATGTTTTTTGAGCTCGCACGTCACATAGAACAGTTCTTTGTCCGTCGATGGATAGTACTCCTGTCGTTTCCCCAAACAGTAAAACCAGTCTGTTATATGTAACACCATTACCAAATTCAAGCTCCATACGCAAGTTGCCAGATTTCTCCACAGGGAGGGAATCTTTTGTTTGAATGGTGCTTAAGTCAAAGGCGAATATTGACCTCCCCTTATTAAAAGTGTCATAGCCTAGTAGCGAATCATGCTCTAACCCTAATGTCTTCAAAGTTTCGTAATAAAGGCGGGAATAATGGTTGTCGAAATCACCGCCAATTCGGTAAATTGCATTATTATTCAAATACATAGCAATATTTTTCAGCTTTGCATTTTCAAAATATAATCCATTATCTTGGTGGAGACCGGCAAAATAATTCATTGCTACAACTATCATATATATCTTGTGCGGAATTACTTGTGCCCAAGGCTGATCAATTAAGAGGCTGGTTTGATTCCCCGCCAGGACATATGTTTTAGAAATAGTTCTACTGAAAGTATAGCTTATGGGGTCAGGAGATGCTAACAGTGAGCTGTTTAAGGCTAGGTAGGCACTTGGGTAGGGGAACACCCGCATTACCCATAACTTAGCATAATCCATATTCAGGCGATACTTAGACCCATCGACCACGCTCGTATTTAGCACCCAAGCGTGTGGAGAGAGCTCCAATCTTAGATGCACATCTATATTATCTAATATGAATTGGTCTAGGGTTGTTACGTCCAATACTAGGGGAAAACACATTGACAAACCTTTTTCTTTTAAATTGGCCATAATTTTTTTATCCTTGGCGCTTGCTCCAGTAAAAAATGTATTAGTAAATTCGTTAGGAATTATACCATCATCACTCCAGTCCCTACGAATGGCTCCAATTCTCCCCAAGGAAGACATTTTTGAAGGTGGTAGGGAGGTAATTAATTTAATAAACGACCAATAATTAAAATTAGAATTTGTTTCAACTACCTGCTCTCCTAAAAACACCTGAACACCTTTAAACATGGTATTTGACAACCCATTCACAAATTCCACATAGTCATCCTCTTCCAATTTTGTGGTATCGTCATCTTTTGTTAAAGATACCTTAAAATCTATAACAATATTAGCTAGATCTAAGAAGGCGCCCTGGGTTCCGGGGATGTGGAATTTTAAGTAATTATCCCGCAAACGTTGATTAATGGGGAGGTTGACAGGTAGAATGTCTATTTGCTGTGTAGAGGCAATTGAACTTTCCACATTACGTATTCTGTTACTTCTAGGAAATTGGTCAATAATACTGGAGCTATAATATTCTAATGGTATTTTCATCCCAGCTCCACTAGCCTTCGCCATGATCCCCCCCGAAAGGTGAAGTATGACTGCTTACGTTAGGGAAAATACATCATTTTTATACCCAAGACCTCGTTTACATTTTTTATTTTTTTTATTATTTTTTATTCTTCTAGAAAGTCGTTTAATTTTCCCACTTGTTACCAGTTTCTTTCCCACAGTTTTAAGAGCATCAATACCATGAGTTCTCAGAGCACTCTTTACATCCCGTTTACCACTGGTTAAATCACCAAGAACATTTTTCCCAAAGTCGATAGCACTTGGTGTTACAGCTTTCATGAAAAATGGTATGGCCCGTCGAGCCAAGCCAGCCAAGGTCCCCAAAAAACCACCACCAGATCTGAGATAAGGTGCTTGGAATGTGCGTATGTCAATCGCCCCCCCTCTCATCCCATGTCTCCTAGAGAAGGGGGGGGAATATCTTCCCAAACTCCCTCTGAGAGGGGGGGAGGAATGGTACACGCATACCGACACCTCTTCTTATAATAACCGAAGTCGTGGGTAAACACTTCTATATATATTTTTATATATAGTTTATATCGCTATACTTTAGGACGGATATGCAAGACTGCCGTAACCGACCTTCCATCTTCAAAACTAACCATTCGCCCAAACTGATCTGTTATTTTAATACTTACTTTCTCCAACGTGTTAGTATTTAATGTCTTGTACACTAGGGGATGAGCTCCTCTAGAATATGAGTCATGATAATTGATTGCATCCAAGATATTTACAATCTGCCCCCATATCGTTCCGGCTCGATGACGTCACTATAAATGAGTAAATAGTCACAACCTCGTCATTGTCTGGGGGGAATGAGCCCACAACCTTGGAGGATATTGTAATGTCATCTGTTTTTGCCCGATAAATGGTGTATTTGCGACTACTGTCAAAACCATGTACATTAGCTATTCTGTGTTTAAATTGAAGGCTGAGAGAATATAACGAGCCAGTACCTTCATTATTAAGAGTTGAAGCTAGTAATACACGCTCTAAAGATTGGTCATAGGTGAGGATTGCTTCTGTATTTGGGAAGTATATTTTGAAATCACTCCTGAAACTTAGTTTCATGTCAGTGATTATTTGCCGGCTAACCTCTTCTGTGATGTATTTGATGTTTTTAGATAATATGTTGGTTTTGGGGAGGAAGGTGTAAATTAGATGTTCTGGACTTTTAGAAAGAGTTCCACGTTTAAAAGTAGCATAGATATCTATGGCAGACTCCCCCTCATCCTTAATTATGGCGTTAATTCGTCTGGGTAGAAGTATGTTGACTAAAGCCACCTTATGTTTAATGGAAGTTAAATGTAGTGTGGGGATGGTGTTTGTAAATGCTGAACTAGTGTTGTTGTATAAATCTTCTTGGTCGAGGTTAGTAAGTTATACGTAATGTTCCTCGGCCATTGTGCACTTATGAACTGATTGTGGGAAATAAAACAACACTACTTATATTTTATTTTATTAAAGTACAAAGGAAATATTTGTTTTTAAAGAACCACAACAGGGGAAAGATTCCCACAACAAAAATTACTTTAAAAGAACAGCTGGTGGTGGTGGTGGTGGTGGTGCTGCTGCTGCTGCTGCTGCTGCCGTTGTTGCTGCTGCCACCTCTGCTGAAGCTATTGGTACCGCCAACGTCACTGCTACTACTGCTGACGCCACTGCTGCTGTCACCACCGCAGGAGCTATTGTAGATGATGCAACTGCTGCTGATGAAGCTGCTGTTACTGCTGGCGGTGGTGGTGCTGTTGCTGCTGCTGCTGCTGCTGCTGCTGCTGCTGCTGCTGCTGCTGCTGAAGCTGTTGGTACCGCCGACGCCACTACTACTACTACCGCTGATGCCACTACTGCTACCACAGCTAGAGCTGTTACTGCTGCTGTCACCACTGCTGGAGCTGTTGTAGATGATGCAGCTGCTGCTGCTGCTGCTGCCGATGCTGCTGATGAAGCTGCTGTTACTGCTGGCGGTGGTGCTGCCACCTCTTCTTCCCCGGGGGGTGGTTACAGCTTCCGTTGTTTTTTCGGGGGAGAGGATAACAGGAATATTTCCTGTGACTCTCCATCGAGGATGGACTTGATACGGCGATTCAGGTGGGAATCGATGTCGATAGCGGTTTCGATCCGACGTTTGGCTGTGGTAGATGTTGTGGGGGGAGGTGGTGGGGCGGTGGTGGAGGTGGTGGTGCTGGATGTTTATTCCTGTAGATGTCTCTTCTTACTGGGGGTAGCTGGTGGTGCTGGCGGTGTAGAACGAGAAGAGGTTCCTGGGGTGGAGGCCCCCTCCTCCACCACAGCGTCCAGGGTGATAGTTGTACTATCACCCTCCCCTCTGGGGTCATCGATCGGGAGGGGCACCATTGATGGGGTAACAGATGAGGGGCGTTTTAGGATTACAAGCTCCTTGTTATGCTTGCACAATTTGCGGTGAAGAGAGATCAGCATGGGTCCAATGTCCTTGTGCCAGTTGTCCATACCATCACGGGAAGCCCCTAACCCATGGGGTACCACTAGTCGAAACATGGTTGGGCTTCTCACCATTAGATTGCCCACCTTTGTTAGGGCCATTTTCAGCCAGAAGAGCCTATTCTTGGCTGTATCCAGGGTGACGTTGGTGATGTAGTGGGTGTCGGCGGAAGTCTGTACTTGCTCTTGAGCTATAGGGTTGGACTCGAAGGGTACACCTGTGCCGAATGCAGAAATTAGTGCCACGATGGTGGGCCCGAAGAACAACACAGGTTCTTCGACAATATCTTGACCGTCGGGGGGTAGGAGGGCTATCTTCACTTCAATGTCCCCTGGGGTAGACCGATAACGTATTGTGGCCCTGTTGACATTAGTCAGACCAACACGTTCCACACGAGCATAATATTTTCCATATCACACTCGCCAATCCATAGGAACGCACAATGGCAGCGGGGAGGTCGTACACAATAACGTCACCGACCCCATAGGCGTGGGTGTTTATTGTCTTGATGGATGGTTTATTGTCTTGATGGACGACAAGGACATCCCGCCAAACACACACCGAAACTACGACGTTGGTACAGCGTTCGAACAAGTTTTAACACCTCCTAACCAGTTATAACAACCAACATAGCAAGTTGTAACAACGTTCTAATACGTCATAAACTCGTTAAGCCAAGATGGAACCACTTTATTACAAGTTGTAACAAGCGGAAAATAGAGACAGTTTCGGTTTGTGTTTCCAGGGATGGCGAAGGGCGACTGTGAGGAGGGTGTGTGTCGACAACAACTATAGTGACCAGGAGCGATGGTGGGGGACCTTTAAATACACCTGTGTTCCCCACCTGGAGGGGGAGGAATGTAGGGGTGTTGGGGTAGAGGCCACATTCCTCACCTTATAAGCCCATAGACACTCCACCCAGACTCGAAGGCTGTAACCTGGTCTTGATGTTGGAAGGTTAATTTTTCCATTTGCCATATCTCCGTCTGGATTTCCTGGGATGAATATTCTTCATAACGTTTCACCATTTCCCCAAATGACTTAAAAAATCGTTCTGGGGGAGCACTCAACACAAGACGGTCATAACAATCCCAAAATGCATATATCAATCTACCTTTGTGCTCGACATACTTGTAGTACCGTTGAGTAGCAACCAACTTTTTCAATAGGGAAGATTTGTCTTCCACAGTTGGAGGGGGGCTGGAAGCTTGCTCCATGGTGCATACACAACTGAATATAATGGCGTTTAAGAAGTGGTTAATATAGGTCTTCAATACGGATCCCAATGGGGTCTCCTATGGATGCCCTCCCCCTTTTAACTGTGATCTGGCACGATAATTACGTATGAAGGTCGGGTCTATGCCAGCCACCTTCAGTAAAATCCTTACATCCTCCTTGTCAGTTGCCCTAAACTGTCCTCTAGTAAAGGCTAACATTTTAATTATATCTAAAATATTTAAATTTTGCACAGGTTTTAATAAATTTCCATGGGAATCCCATATCACCTGTTGGGTGTTTTGTTCAAACATGTTCAATAATGTTTTAACATGTGGAATTTCCTCAATTTTAAAATTCACATTTATTAAGTTGTCCAGACTTGGATTTTAACTCGTGATGATGGCTTTATGGGGAGTGTGCCCAGCAACAACTACACGCATTTCGGGTGGTAGAATGGAATGTTCCCTTTTTTTTAAAAAAAAAAAGGCTGCGGTCGCACCGGCCACACCTCGTTGATTTTTTTTTTGTTTAAAGAGCGGCCCCGCGCCGGCGGCGGCAGCAGCAGGACCAATGTCATTTATGGACGTCTGAGCAACCCCGCCCATCTGGAGGAGCTACTGTAGCAACACCGGCCACAACTTGCTGTTGTCGGGCGAGAGGAGGGAGTGTCCACTCCCCCATCACCATCGATAGAGTCACAGCTGGAGTGGTTACAGCTACCGCCAACACTATTACTTGAATTGCTTTCATTTTTTAAAGAGAAGGACTTACTTTCTCCATCATCTCCACTGGGGAGGACAGTCCTTCCACATTAAGAGGTGATGGTGTGTTCTTGTTTTTATTAAATAAATATTTTTCGGCTATGAATCGTGGTACCAGACAATATTCCTTCACCATTTTTTTTCTCTCGTTACTTATTTACGTATTACCTTATTAGGGAGGAAATTAACGATACAGCCAAAGGTAGCAGAGCTGCCAATATAGCACCACCTCGTCTGGAGGTTAGAATGTTCTTCGTTTTGTACAGTGGAGTTTTCTTACGTGCTACAAAACGAATGTCATTCTGATACCTCTGTAAGCCATTAATTATCTGCGGTTGAACCGGGATGTTTCGTTTCAGAAAATTGGCAAAAATTTCACAAATTGATTCAATTTCCTGTCGTTTTAAAGCCTTGATTAGTTTATTCCGCTTCTTGGGCGATAAATTGTTTAATAAAAATAACAATTGATGATGTTTTTCTACGAGAGAGTCCTGATGAACTGTCATTTTTTTAAATTTGACGATGTCTTGAGCATTAATCCAGCTATTGGCAGAATCTGGGTACCCTCTCCACTTGACGAAATATTCTCTGTGTCCCTTAGATGTTTTCCTAGTCCGTAATATCGTTATAGGAAAATAGTCTGGAAGGGACGTTGGGATCAATTCTTGCTCATAAAACATACCACTGACCGGCTCGTTGTTTAATCTTTGATTTTATAGGTCGGGATTGGATGTGTTCTGTCAATATGTGACACTAGAATATTTCTTCTGTATTTTGGGGCCAAAAGCCTTTGTGAAATATATTCCTACGCTTTGCCAATCGTACATGCTGCCCAAGGTGCAGCTGAGGACTGATGGGAGTTAAGGGGGAGTCATTGTTTAAATACATGACCTTAAACTGTCTTCGTATATCTTCAATATTTTGCAACTTATGAATGACAAGAGGATTATTTTTCAGTGTCCTGTGGAATGTGTTGTTGTACACATCTACAACTTTTGGTAGGATGTAAATGTATTTTAATGAATTAGCTTGGGTCATATAACGATACAGTTTATGTTTTAAAGTTTTGATGGCACGCTCCACTATGCTAGATTTCATTTCCGAAAATACACTATATAATTTAATATTTTTCTTATTCAAATAATTTTGAACTGAACCTGTTGTAAAATTTTCTACCTCGGTCGGTGAATATCTGCCTTACACCGAGAAACTGAGGAGTTTCTTCTAATATCTTCCTTAGGGCGACTAACACATCACTCGAATTTTTTGTTTTTAAAGTTTGAGACTGCATTAGGCGAGAATAAACATCGACACAAATTAAAATATATTTAACACCATTATTGTATTTTTGTAAACTACAAAAGTCCCCTAGGTCACAAGCAATTATGATACGGGGGGCTTAGGAGCTAATATTTTCCGCCGGGGGAACCTAACTCAATTACCCTTATGTAAGGTATAAGATCGCTCTCCACGAAGAAATTCCTTCACGTCTGCACTACTGATGTTTGGAGTCTTTAAGTCTGGTGGCCTTATACAATTTTTGAATTGACCCTGTGAAACCACCCAAGCTGGAAATGTCATTATAGATGGTGGTAAGAATTGACCATTTCTGTGCCGTTAGAGACGTTTTTATTATTACTTTTCATAAACAATTTCACACTGGTCTTCATTGGCGATGCTCGTTCGTAGTTGCAATGCCTCAAGAACCGTCAGATCGACCAATAAATAGCCATACTTGCTCTGGGATATTGCTCGACGGTATATTTCAACGAAGTTATTAATAGTTTTTCGCCCATATAACTGTCCACTTAAAATTTCAAGTTGGGTTATGTCTCTCTGCTTCATTAATATATAATGGGTACAATTCAGAGTTATTGTCCTGGCATATTTCCCCTAGGGAAATAAATTTTGACTAATTTGAATTACGGAAATATTACTGTGTCTTCCTCGGGTGAAGATATTGGCTATAATTGGACTTTGTATGGCTTCCAGGTATAAGTCATCAATTATATACAAAACTGACTCATTTGAAAAAAGATCTTTATACTCTAATGGATTAATCAGCTTCTGGGAGAGAGTAACCTTGTTTCGCAGAGAGGGGATGTTTGAAAGAGGATGTTCTGTATTATTTGCAGTTGACACTAAAAATTTGAGAAATTTCCATGGTATTTAACACATAAATTTCCTACAAGGGTCGTTTTGCCAGAATTACTGAATCCAGCCACAAATATTCTTGCTGGATGGTGGAAAATATTAGGTTGCTCGGTTGAGACAGAAGTACACCCCTCCATATTTTTCTCATAAATGGTTCAATTACGTATGGGCGGTCACATTATATATATATATATATATATATATATATATATATATATATATATATATTATATATATATATATATATATATTTATATATATATATTTATATAAATATATATATATAAATATATATATATATATATATATATATATATATATATATATATATATATATATATATATATATATAGATATATATATATATATATATATATATATATATATATATATATATATATATATATATATATATATGTTGACAAAGGCCTTGAGAAGCCGAAACGTTCACCCCCCTTTCTCCAATTCTTTGTGGTCTTTCCGCATACAAATGATCAGTGTTTAGTGATCGTCAATTGCATATATATATATATATATATATATATATATATATATATATATATATATATATATATATATATATATATATATGTCGTACCTAGTAACCAGAACTCACTTTTGGCCTACTATGCAAGGCCAATTTGCCTAATAAGCCACGTTTTCCTGAAATAATATATTTTCTCTATTTTTTTCTTATGAAATGATAAAGCTACCCATTTCCTTATGTATGAGGTCATTTTTTTTTCATTGGAGTTAAAATTAATGTAGATATATGACCGAACCTAACCAACCCTACCTAACCTAACCTAACCTATCTTTATAGGTTAGGTTAGGTTAGGTATCCGAAAAAGTTAGGTTAGGTTAGGTTAGGTAGGTTAGGTAGTCGAAAAACAATTAATTCATGAAAACTTGGCCTATTAGGCAAATCGGGCCTTGCATAGTAGGGTGGAAGTGCGTTCTGGCTACTAGGTACGACATATATATATATATATATATATATATATATATATATATATATATATATATATATATATATATATATATAATATATAATTATATATATTTATATAAATATATATATATAAATATATATATATATATATATATATATATTAAAACATATATATAAAACATATTAGAAGGGGTACCACCTCTGGTGCAAGTGTAGGGACCCATAGCTCGGAGAAGAAATAAAGAGTACTCAGAGAAGACCTTGTGGATCCTCACTGAACACTTTGATATTTTCTTCTCCTAAAGAAAGGAGAAGCTGGAAGCTGAAGAAGCTGGCGGTATATATATA
>WNGS01164858.1:71645231-71699692 GCA_020271785.1 Procambarus virginalis
GGGGGGCATGTTGACCAGTGTTGAGTCTTGTGGAGGACCCCCTGGGGGCATGTTGACCATGGTGAGTCTTGTGGTGGACCCCTGGGGGGGGCATGTTGACCAGTGTTGAGTCTTGTGTGGACCCCTGTGGGGCATGTTGACCAGTGTTGAGTCTTGTGGAGGACCCCTGGGGGGCATGTTGACCAGTGTTGAGTCTTGTGGTGGACCCCTGGGGGCATGTTGACCAGTGTGAGTCTTGTGGTGGACCCCTGGGGGGGGCATGTTGACCAGTGTTGGTCTTGTGGAGGACCCCTGGGGGCATGTTGACCAGTGTTGACTTGTGGTGGACCCCTGGGGGGCATGTTGACCATGTTGAGTCTTGTGGTGGACCCCTGGGGGGCATGTTGACCAGTGTGAGTCTTGTGAGGACCCCTGGGGGGCATGTTGACCAGTGTTGAGTCTTGTGGTGGACCCCTGGGGGGCATGTTGACCAGTGTTGAGTCTTGTGGTGGACCCCTGGGGGGCATGTTGACCAGTGGTGAGTCTTGTGGTGGACCCCTGGGGGGCATGTTGACCAGTGTTGAGTCTTGTGGTGGACCCCTGGGGGGCATGTTGACCAGTGTTGAGTCTTGTGGTGGACCCCTGGGGGCATGTTGACCAGTGTTGAGTCTTGTGGATGACCCCTGGGGGGCATGTTGACCAGTGTGAGTCTTGTGGTGGACCCCTGGGGGGGCATGTTGACCAGTGTTGAGTCTTGTGGTGGACCCCTGGGGGGCATGTTGACCAGTGTTGAGTCTTGTGAGGACCCCTGGGGGGGCATGTTGACCAGTGTTGAGTCTTGTGGTGGACCCTGGAGGGGCATGTTGACCAGTGTTGAGTCTTGTGGTGGACCCCTGGGGGCATGTTGACCAGTGTTGAGTCTTGTGGTGGACCCCTGGGGGGGCATGTTGACCAGTGTTGAGTCTTGTGGTGGACCCCTGGGGGGGCATGTTGACCAGTGTTGAGTCTTGTGTGGACCCCTGGGGGGGGCATGTTGACCAGTGTTGAGTCTTGTGTGGACCCCTGGGGGGCATGTTGACCAGTGGTGAGTCTTGTGGTGGACCCCTGGGGGGGCATGTTGACCAGTGTGAGTCTTGTGGTGGACCCTGGGGGGGCATGTTGACCAGTGTTGAGTCTTGTGGTGGACCCTGGGGGGCATGTTGACCAGTGTTGAGTCTTGTGGAGGACCCCTGGGGGGCATGTTGACCAGTGTTGAGTCGTGGTGGACCCCTGGGGGGGCATGTTGACCAGTGTTGAGTCTTGTGGAGGACCCCTGGGGGGGGATGTTGACCAGTGTTGAGTCTTGTGGTGGACCCCTGGGGGGCATGTTGACCAGTGGTGAGTCTTGTGGAGGACCCCAGGGGCATGTTGACCAGTGTTGAGTCTTGTGGAGGACCCCTGGGGGGCATGTTGACCAGTGTTGAGTCTTGTGGAGGACCCCTGGGGGGGCATGTTGACCAGTGTTGAGTCTTGTGGTGGACCCCTGGGGGGGCATGTTGACCAGTGTTGAGTCTTGTGGAGGACCCCTGGGGGGGGCATGTTGACCAGTGTTGAGTCTTGTGGTGGACCCCTGGGGGGGCATGTTGACCAGTGTTGAGTCTTGTGGTGGACCCCTGGGGGGGCATGTTGACCAGTGTTGAGTCTTGTGGTGGACCCCTGGGGGGCATGTTGACCAGTGTTGAGTCTTGTGGTGGACCCCTGGGGGGCATGTTGACCAGTGTTGAGTCTTGTGGAGGACCCCTGGGGGGCATGTTGACCAGTGGTGAGTCTTGTGGTGGACCCCTGGGGGGGGCATGTTGACCAGTGTGAGTCTTGTGGTGGACCCCTGGGGGGCATGTTGACCAGTGTTGAGTCTTGTGGAGGACCCCTGGGGGGCATGTTGACCAGTGGTGAGTCTTGTGGTGGACTGCTGGGGGGGGCATGTTGACCAGTGTTGAGTCTTGTGGTGGACCCCTGGGGGGGGCATGTTGACCAGTGGTGAGTCTTGTGGTGGACTGCTGGAGGGGGCATGTTGACCAGTGTTGAGTCTTGTGGTGGACCCCTGGGGGGCATGTTGACCAGTGGTGAGTCTTGTGGTGGACCCCTGGGGGGGCATGTTGACCAGTGGTGAGTCTTGTGGTGGACCCCTGGGGGGGCATGTTGACCAGTGGTGAGTCTTGTGGTGGACCCCTGGGGGGGGCATGTTGACCAGTGTTGAGTCTTGTGAGGACCCCTGGGGGGGCATGTTGACCAGTGGTGAGTCTTGTGGTGGACCCCTGGGGGGGCATGTTGACCAGTGTTGAGTCTTGTGGTGGACCCCTGGGGGGCATGTTGACCAGTGGTGAGTCTTGTGGTGGACCCCTGGGGGGCATGTTGACCAGTGTTGAGTCTTGTGGTGGACCCTGGGGGGGCATGTTGACCAGTGGTGAGTCTTGTTGAGGACCCCTGGGGGGCATGTTGACCAGTGTTGAGTCTTGTGGTGGACCCCGGGGGGGCATGTTGACCATGTTGAGTCTTGTGGAGGACCCCTGGGGGGGATGTTGACCAGTGTTGAGTCTTGTGGTGGACCCCGGGGGCATGTTGACCAGTGTTGAGTCTTGTGGAGGACCTCAGGGGGGAATGTTGACCAGTTTGAGTCTTGTGGAGGACCCCTGGGGGGGCATGTTGACCAGTGTTGAGTCTTGTGGTGGACCCCTGGGGGGATGTTGACCAGTGTTGAGTCTTGTGGAGGACCCCTGGAGGGGGGCATGTTGACCAGTGTTGAGTCTTGTGGTGGACCCCTGGGGGGCATGTTGACCAGTGTTGAGTCTTGTGGAGGACCCCTGGGGGGCATGTTGACCAGTGTGAGTCTTGTGGAGGACCCCTGGGGGGGCATGTTGACCAGTGTTGAGTCTAGTGGTGGACCCCTGGGGGGCGGGCATGTTGACCAGTGTTGAGTCTTGTGGAGGACCCCTGGGGGGCATGTTGACCAGTGTTGAGTCTTGTGGAGGACCCCTGGGGGGGACATGTTGACCAGTGTTGAGTCTTGTGGAGGACCCCTGGGGGGGGCATGTTGACCAGTGTTGAGTCTTGTGGAGGACCCCTGGGGGGCATGTTGACCAGTGTTGAGTCTTGTGGTGGACCCCTGGGGGGGACATGTTGACCAGTGTTGAGTCTTGTGGAGGACCCCTGGGGGGGCATGTTGACCAGTGTTGAGTCTTGTGGAGGACCCCTGGGGGGGGCATGTTGACCAGTGTTGAGTCTTGTGGAGGACCCCTGGGGGGGCATGTTGACCAGTGTTGAGTCTTGTGGAGGACCCCTGGGGGGCATGTTGACCAGTGTTGAGTCTTGTGGAGGACCCCTGGGGGGGCATGTTGACCAGTGTTGAGTCTTGTGGTGGACCCCTGGGGGGGACATGTTGACCAGAGGCCTGAGAGGTCCTCGGCCACACATGACAACTCTTCACTCATTATTACTCACTAGGAAGAACTATTATTACTTTCTGGTAGTGCCTCTCCACCACCTGCATCCCTCCCACTCCTCTAGCCTGCCTCTCCACACCTGCATCCTCCCACTCCTCTAGCGTGCCTCTCCACCACCTGCATCCCTCCCACTCCTCTAGCCTGCCTCTCCACCACCTGCATCCCTCCCACTGCTCTAGCCTGCCTCTCCACCACCTGCAGCCCTCCCACTCCTCTAGCCTGCCTCTCCACTACCTGCATCCCTCCCACTGCTCTAGCCTGCCTCTCCACCCCTGCAGCCCTCCCACTCCTCTAGCCTGCCTCTCCACCACCTGCATCCCTCCCACTCCTCTAGCCTGCCTCTCCACCACCTGCAGCCCTCCCACTCCTCTAGCCTGCCTCTCCACCACCTGCATCCCTCCCACTCCTCTAGCCTGCCTCTCCACCACCTGCATCCCTCCCACTCCTCTAGCCTGCCTCTCCACCACCTGCATCCCTCCCGCTCCTCTAGCCTGCCTCTCCACCACCTGCTGCCCTCCCATTCCTCCAGCCTGCCTCTCCACCACCTGCATCCCTCCCACTCCTCTAGCCTGCCTCTCCACCACCTGCATCCCTCCCGCTCCTCTAGCCTGCCTCTCACCACCTGCATCCCTCCCATTCCTCCAGCCTGCCTCTCCACCACCTGCTGCCATCCCACGTCTCCAGCCTGCCTCTCCACCACCCGCAGCCCTCCCACTCCTCTAGCCTGCCTCTCCACCACCTGCAGCCCTCCCACTCCTCCAGCCTGCCTCTCCACCACCTGCAGCCCTCCCACTCCTCCAGCCTGCCTCTCCACCACCCGCAGCCCTCCCACTCCTCTAGCCTGCCTCTCCACCACCTGCAGCCCTCCCACTCCTCCAGCCTGCCTCTCCACCACCTGCAGCCCTCCCACTCCTCCAGCCTACCTCTCCACCACCTGCAACTCTCCCACTTCTCCAGCCTGTCCCCTCCCTATCTGGCCCGATGTCGTCGTGAGGGGGCTTGGTGGGCGGCTGCCGTAATGTGTGCTCCATGGATCAGTCATCTGTCCTTTTAAGGCGTCATGCTCCTGCTGCTGTTTTTACAGATTTTGCAAGATGTCTTTTTCATTTCCTTGTGTTTCATTTTCTCCCCCTCTTCTCCTTTCTAATTGTCATTTTCTACCACCTTTTGCCAGTCTTGATTATTCTTTTGGCCTTCTACTGTTTTGATGCCCGGGGGTTTGGGGAGGCATACTCTCCCACCCATACGACTGTGGTACCCGACGTCGCGAGGAAGGGGACGCTTTTATTGTCAATCCTCCTTTCGTCGCTGAACCCGATCTCGACGGACTGACGGTTCTTAAGGTGGCGATTGTGGGGCGCATACTCACGACACACCCCTGGGGGGTCCCCGGCAAAAGCGGCAACATGTCTCTTGTTGGGAGTCCTATCCTCTAATTGTGTCTCCGTGGTGGGTGTGGGGGCACATTCGTTAAATGAAAGTCTTTCCTCTCGTTTTTATGTTGACTACTGATCCTCTTGTATCTTCTCGGGCTCGTGGGGTTAGCGGCCAAGCCCCGAGTCAGACTGTGTTGGAAGACTGCGCTCTGTAGCCCCCACTACATTGGGCTCAGACGTTGCTCCTCCTTTGACCCTCCTGACTACTCCCCTCGGCTCTCTCTCCCTCCTCTGTGGTTGGGTCGAGCCCCAAGCCTCCAGTGGTGACCATCTCGTCCCCTGGCACGGCTCAGTCTCTCATTCTGACTACTGCACCATTTAAACCCATCTTTCTCTCTCTGGGGGTTCTCAACGCCGTCTCTGCCACGGCTGCACTCGCACTTTCCCTTCCCATACTAATGTGTACCAGGCCTTGTTTGGTCCGGCTCGTGAGCTAAATACTTTGATCTCCTCCCTCTGGATTCTACACTCTTGACGATTTCTCCCTCCATAGGCACCTTGTAGATTCAATAGATTCCTCTGTTACTTTCAACCCCACCCGTCTCGGTACACGTGTCATTGCTGCTCCTTCTTAGGATGCAGCCACCCGCTTGGCCACCTTATCCTGCCTTGGCGAGACCCATGTTAGGGTCTTCAAGAACGCTTGGTTAAATGCCAGTGTTGACACTGTTCTCCTCCCACACCATGTTGCGACCGGTGTTAGAAATCTACGGGATTGCAACGAAAAGATTCTGCATATCCTCGAAGCCCAGGGCTATTTTGTCCTCCAGGTGGACACGTTTACTCGTCCCCCTCGTGGTCGTCGCCGTCAGCCCCTTTGGGTTGTGAAGATTATCTTTGATGATAGGACCCTTCTGCCCTGTCATTCTTGCTGGTGCCAGGTGCTCCGTCCAGGAGTACATTCCCTCTCTTTGGCTCTGTAATAAGTGCTGTAGGTTTGGGCATGGTGCCCTTCGATGCTCCAGTACGTCTCTCTCGTCCGGTCCCCACTCTAGTGTTGGGATGAGGGTCACTCTAAGTCGGAGTGCAATTCTTCCCTGGCTCGTTGCCTCAATTGCGGTGAGACCCACCCTACCTTCTCCCGCGCGTCTATACATTACAAGATTGATCAAGCCATCCTCAACTTGAAGCACCGGGAACGTTTGTCTATTCCTGAAGTGAGGCGCCAAGTTTGCTGTTTCCCCCTTTTCGCTAGCGTCTCTTATGCTCGCGTGTTGCACTCTTCCTCTCCACGTCCTTTGTACCTTTCTCAGTCTCACAACCGTTTCCAGGCCTTAGACCCGGACACGCCCAATGCCTCCTCCCCTTTTCCTTTATGTTCTGTCCCGACGGATTCCCCTCCTATTTCTCTGGTGGGGGTTCCTCTTCTATCTACCCAGTCTGTCATGTCTTCTGTGTCTTCTATCTCATCTCCTTCCGATCCTTCTTCCCATCTTTCTCCTCAGTCTCTTAGCTCTCCACGTCGCCTATCTGTGCGGGGTTATGTCCATCACTCTCCCAGCGGTCATCGTGTAGTTTGCCCTCGTTCTTCTCCTGTTGAGATGCTCGAGTCTGTTCCTCAGTACGTTGTTGCTGGAACACCTGTCTCTTTGAGTCAGAAGCGAAAGCCGAGCTCCTTTTCTTCCTCCTCCCCAGCGGGTGATATGACCCCACATACGTCATGTAAATATTGATGGTAGAGTATGTAGAGGTCATAAGCTCAGACACTTAATTTCCGTTAGCTTTCTCTTGTAGAACTATTATTGTACAGAATAACAGAAGTTTAGGCTCATACACCCATATACTGAAGGTATTTATATACGGTGAATAAGTCATAACAACCCATGACCGCATAGCTGCTGGAACTCCTCCATTATCCACCTTCCCCCCCCCCCTCGATCCTTGGTGAACGTCTCCAGTAAGTGTACCAACTGTGTATAGAAATGACTTCCTTATGTGTACACATATATTTATTGACGTTTATGCTTAAGTACCTTAAAGATCGTATATATATATATATATATATATATATATATATATATATATATATATATATATATATATATATATATATTAGTATATTTTGGTAGCAGTCTTTCCTGTAGACATATATTATTAAATATGACCGAAAAAGTAAGATTAATAATTCTAACACGAATTTTCTCACTATTTCTTATATTCTTTTTCACTGTTGATGGTAACTGAAAAATCAATTCTCCAAAGTTCATTTTTATTTCTAGTCTGACGCGTCACTTGAGCGCGTTTTGTAAAACTTATTACATTTTCAAAGACTTTAGTTTACACATACACAACTATAACTGAACAGCTTTGGCTCTTTTATACCTGCATTTGGGTGAGGTGATGTAATGTTTTGGTGTTTTGGTGATGTTTTGGATGAGGTGAAAACAAACTTTCAACAGAACACAGAACACGAAACAATGGGAATAAGCTAAAGGGAAGAATAGATCTGTAACTGCAGACGGCCTATTGGCCCATATTTCTTGATGCTTCTGTATTGGAGCGGAGTCTTGAAGTGGGAAGAATATAATTGTGCATTAATTGGCTGTTGATTGCTGGTGTTGACTTCTTAATGTGTAGTGCCTCGCAGATATCAAGCCGCCTGCTATCGCTGTATCTATCGATGATTTCCGTGTTTTTTGTTAAGACTTCTCTGATGATGGTCTGGTTGTGGGAAGAGATTATATGTTCCTTGACGAGTCCTGTTGCTTATGCATCGTTAATCGCCTGGAAAGAGATGTTGTTGTCTTGCCTATATGCTGAGTTCTTTGGGGCTTACAGTCCCCAAGTGGGCATTTGAAGGCATAGACGACATTGGTCTCTTTCAAAGCGTTCTGCTTTGTGTCTGGAGAGTTTCTCATGAGTAGGTTGGCAGTTTTCTTGGTTTTATAGTAAATCGTCAATTGTATCTTCTGATTTTTGTCTGTAGGGATAACGTTTCTATTAACAATATCTTTCAGGACCCTTTCCTCCGTTTTATTGGCTGTGGAAAAGAAGTTCCTGTAAAATAGTCTAATAGGGGGTACAGGTGTTGTGTTAGTTGTCTCTTCAGAGGTTGCATAGCGTTTCACCTTCCTTCTTATGATGTCTTCAACGAAACCATTGGAGAAGCCGTTGTTGACTAGGACTTGCGTTACCCTACAAAGTTCTTCATCGACTTGCTTCCATTCTGAGCTGTGGCTGAGAGCATGGTCGACATATGCGTTAACAACACTCCTCTTGTACCTGCCTAGGCAGTCACTGTTGGCATTGAGGCACATTCCTATGTTTGTTTCTTTAGTGTAGACTGCAGTGTGGAAACCTCCGCTCCATGACTGTTACATCTAGAAAGGGTAGTTTCCCATTCTTCTCCATCTTGTAAGTGAAATGCAACACAGAATTCTGCTCAAATGCCTCCTTTAGCTCCTGCAGATGTCTGACATCAGGTACCTGTGTAAAAATGTCATCAACATACCTGCAGTATATGGCCGGTTTCAAGTTCATATCGACTAAGACCTTTTGTTCGATGGTACCCATGTAGAAGTTCGCAAACAGGACACCTAGGGGAGAACCCATGGCGACCCCATCTACTTGCTTATACATGTGCCCATCCGGGCTCAAGAAGGGTGTCTCTTTAGTACAAGCTTGGAGTAGTTTCCTTAGAATGTTTCCTGGTATGTCAAGAGGAGTACAGGCTGGATCATGATACACTCTGTCCGCTATCATCCCGATTGTTTCATCCACAGGTACGTTGGTAAACAGTGATTCTACGCCCAACGAGGCTCTTATCCCTGTGGCCCTTGTTCCCCGCAGTAAGTCAACAAATTCCTTTGGAGACTTCAGGCTGAAGTCGGGGGGATGGAAATAGCCTCGGCTACCATCCTCTTTTGTCTGGTCGTATTGGTCGAGCAGTTAAGGGATCCTGTACGCCAGCACAGTGCTCCTGGCAGTATGGGTTCGAGTCACTTCTGGGGTGTGAGTTTTCAGTTGCATATAGACCTGGGGACCATTCGGGCTTCTTCGCATTTGTGTTCATCACGTGTGCCCCAAGGAATGAGGTGATTTGATAAAATACCATGCCCAAGATTACCAACCGAGTGCCGGCGGGGGATGGAAATAGCCTCGGGTACCATCCTCTTTTGTCCGGTCGTGTTGGTCAAGGGGTTAAGGGATCCTGTACGCCAGCAGAGTGCTCCTGGCAGTATTGGTTCGAGTCACTTCTGGGGTGTGAGTTTTCATATATATATATATATATATATATATATATATATATATATATATATATATATATATATATATATATATATATATATATCTGAATGGACTTGTTGTAAATACGCCCACTTTGTTATTCTGTTATTCGTGGGACGAAGGGTACAGTGAGTTGCCATGCTGGCAACAGTTATTCTCGGCTTTCCAGGCCGCTGGCATGTCACTACTCCTCTGATTTCCCAGAGAGACAGACGTCATACATCTAGTCCTATGGTTGTATATTATATTGTTGTATTTAATTCTTAATGTTGAGTTTCCGAGAGTAATGCTATATGGATCAGGCTAACCGAGTTATCAGTAGGTCAGATGGTAGGTGATTGTGGGTACTTATGGATAGAGTACTGTTATAGTGTTACTGAATGTGACTTTTGCCCACCTATACATGTCACCCATCCCAACTGTTATGTAGGATAGTGTACCACTGCGTCAAGTTGGAGACTAGTGTCAGCTATGCCTATGTTTAAGCCATTAATGATATAATAGTTGACTCAATATTGATTTGTAACCGAGTTGTTAACTGATGTGTAGGTTAACTGATTTGATAGTTGACTGAGTTTGACACTAAATGGATAGCTGATTTGCTAGTTGAGTGATAACTGATTTATGAGACTAGTTGAACCGTGTGTTGAAGCTCTTCTTTCTGATGAAAGTATCAGCTATAGTATGCATAAGTTATGTATATATATATGTTTTACGGTGACCTAATTATATGTCCCAGTAAACTGGCGTTGTTGTAACCAGCCTTTTTTATTAAATCCCCTAGACACTTGATTGAAATTGGCCAGGCTTTCGTTGGCCAGCTATGCTGGGTTCATAAGATCATGACAGCAGGTAAGAAGGCTTCGCTTTCTTCCTCGCCCCCCCCACCTCTGACTATATTGCTCCATCCCCTCCCGTTTCAGTGGTCGCGCCCCCTGTTCCCGCTATGGAGGTTTCTTTGGTCCCCGCTTCCCGCTCCATTGCTGCCCTTGCTGAGGTGCGCTTCCTGGTTTCCGCCCCTCCTCCTACTGTCCTTGACCCTCGGTTGTCTCCTCCTCCTCCTCCTCTTCCGGACCCCTGCTTGTCCACCTCTGGTCTGTTCTCCCGCTACCTTCCTTCCATCCTTACTCAGTTTACCCATATTATTATTCGCTGTCAATTCAATTAAATTGTCGCTGACCCTGATATTGATCCTGCGTTTCTTTGACGTATTGTGTCCCTTTTTATCCGTTGATTCTTAATTGTTCTCTGTGCTTTCCTTTCTCTTTTTGTCGATGTCTATTCTTCAATGGAATATTCGTGGTTATTACGCCAATTTCCATGAACTCCGACTTCTGATTTCAGTTTTCGCCCCTTTGTGTCTGTCTCCAGGAGCCGATGCTTGGTGCTCGTCCTGGTCGCTTCCGCGGCTATTCTTTTCTCTCCCCGCCCCCAGGTTTTTACTGGGGCCCATAACTCTTCTGCTCTCTTCATTTGTTCTGATGTTCCCTTTGTCCCCCCTGCTTTTTCCGTCGCCTCTCCAATGTTCTGCTGCACAGGTCTTTTGTGCGTAAATGGTACATGGTTTGTTCCATTTATCTCCCCCCAAATTTATCTCCTCCCCTTTCTTTTCCCGATCTTAAACGCCTACTGGACTCCTTGCCAGAGCCTGTGCTTTTGCTGAGGGATTTCAATTGTCGACATACCCTGTGGGGTGATGTTCTGACAAACACCCGGAGTCGCCTTCTCGAACCGTTCATCCTCTCTTCTTCCCTGTCTTTTCTGAATTTTTGGCAAGCCCACTCATTTGGACTCTCGAACTCGCACCCTTTCCTGTCTTGATCTTTCTCTCTGCTCGTCGTCTCTTTACTTGGATTTCTCGTGGCGGGTTTTTGATGATCTCCAAGGCAGTGACCATTTCCCCATCCTTATTACCTTTTTCTTTTTTCACCCTCCGCTCTCCTTCCCTAGGTGGCAGTTTGCCAAGGCAGACTGGAACCTATTTACCCTCCGTGCTGCTCTCTCCGACTTTTCCATTCTGCCTGTCCCTCGCGCCCTCCTCCTTTTTCATGACACCATCCTTGAAGAGATGGTGTCATGAAAACACCTCTGCCGCAGATCTGGAAGCGTTTCCGCAAGATAGCGGGTATGTTCGTTCCCAATGTCTCGCCGGTCCTTCACCTCCATGGTACTATTGTGGCGGACCCGTTGCAGGTCGCGACCGAACTGGGTTCCCACTTTTTTTCTGTTAGCTCCGGTTCTCATCTTTCTCAATCTTTTCTTCTACATAAGCCTGTTCTTGAATCTCGTCCTTTTGATTTCTGCACCCGTCTGAGTCTTCCCTATAACGATCCCTTCTCTCTCTCTCTGAACTTCAGTCTGCATTGGTCCTCTACGGTTCTACGGGGGCGGGCTCTGATGGCATTCATTATGAGATGCTGTGCCGTCTCCCTACATGCATTTCTCAGTAGTTACTGAGTCTGTATAATCGGGTCTGGTATTCTTCGTCTGTCCCTGAGGACTGGCTCAATGCACCTCTGCACCACCTCCCTGTTTCTGTCTGGTTATATCGCCTACAGGATTCTTTTTCGGGTTGTATTTCTAATATTTCTTCTCGTATTGTTCCTTCCTTGCCCGCGTGGCGAGTCCCCCTTCCGAAATTTTCTTCTTCCTTTTCCTTGAGCACTTTCCTTCACACTTCCGCTTCCGTCTTCACCGATGGGTCTAAGCCTGCAGATGGTGTAGGCTACTCTTGTTTTTTCTGACCGCACTGATATGTGTCGCCTACCTCCGGAGACTAGCATCTTCACAGCAGAACTTTATGCTATTCTCTATGCTCTTTGTCTAATGCGTTCTCATTGTCAATCTTCCTTTGTGGTTGTCGTTGACTCTCGTAGTGCCCTCAGTGCTCTCGGGTCCTTCAATCCGGTCCATCTGGTGGTCGTCGAGATTCAACATTGGCTGTTTCTTATTTCCAGTAAATTTAAGTCAGTTGAGTTTTGCTGAGTTCCCAGCCATATTGGTGTTTCTTTAAATGAGTGTGCAGACCCTGCCGCTAGGGAAGCTGTCAGCTCTTGTCCCATCTCCCGTAAAGGTATTCTTTATTCAGACTTTTACCCAGTTATTCATTCTTCTATCCTTACCCGTTGGCAGTATTGTTGGTCTTCTGTTACTGGTAACAAATTGCGTACTCCTAAGGGTAGTGTGTCCTCATGGCCTTCCTCCTACCACCGTAACTGGCGATAGAAAACGTCTCTGGCGAGGTTGCATATTGGCCATACACGCTTAACTTACGGTCACTTAATGGAGCGCCATCCTGCTCTTATAGTCCAAATTGTATTGTCCCTCTTATAGTAGTGTATATCCTTGTTGAATGTCCTGACTTCCAGGACGAGCGTGTGTCTTGCTTTCCGACAGTCACTCGCGGTCACTTGTCTTTCGATAGAATTCTTGGTGAATCGGATACTTTTGATATCATTCTCCTTATGCGTTTCTATTCACGTATTAGCATCCTTGGTGATATTTAGCGCCCTCTGATTATTTCGCACATTCGATGATGCTACATAACCTTCCCGGTTTGGTGCCTTCTTTTGATAATTACTTACTTACTCCTCCAACCTGCCTCTCCACCACCTGCCACTCTCCCAACCTGCCTCTCCACCACCTGCCACTCTCCCAACCTGCCTCTCCACCACCTGCCACTCTCCCAACCTGCCTCTCCACCACCTGCCACTCTCCCAACCTGCCTCTCCACCACCTGCCACTCTCCCAACCTGCCTCTCCACCACCTGCCACTCTCCCAACCTGCCTCTCCACCACTTGCCACTCTCCCAACCTGCCTCTCCACCACCTGCCACTCTCCCAACCTGCCTCTCCACCACCTGCCACTCTCCCAACCTGCCTCTCCACCACTTGCAAGTCTACCACTCATCCCAGAAATAAAGAGAACCATTCATTAACTGACTTATAACAACACATTAGACTTACACCACATATAGCATGACTATACTGGCTAAAACTATGCCAGTGAGGTTAATGAACGGATAATAGGTGTAGTCAATGATTGATTGATAAAGATAAAGACACCCACAAGGTGGCACGAGCATGAATAGCCCGTAAGTGGAGGCCCTTTGGAGCCATTGCCAGTACCAATAGCTGACACTGTAGATCTGTGGATGGATGGGATCTTTATGATCGGTCGCAGTTTATGGCCCGCAGGACGCTTGGTCGCCAGGTTGCAGTTTAATGTGCAAAGCGACGCTACATGTCTGAACAGATGAACCTCGGTAGTTTGGTACCATCAGGATCGTCGTCCTTTTCGAGGAATTGCATTTGTCCGTCTGGGAATTTACGGTGGAATTCTGGGTCGCGGTATTCTTTTGTCGGTATTGTGAGATAAGTGGAAGAGTTCATGGTGTGGGCGTGGACATACATGGGTGCAGGTATTTGTTCTGGCTCATTATCCTGTTACATCTGTGGGCCAATTTTCGTCTGGTGTGTGCGGGTTGCCATTGAACTCACTGGGAGGAATGAACAGCACATGGCAAATATTTTTGTCTTCGTCCTCGTCTTCGTTGTCGGTCACAAGGTCGTTCTCGTCGACGTCGGTGGTGGCTCTGGAGAGCCTCTTGGTGTTGGTTGTGGGAGTTTCGGGTGGTCCGTTGTCGTCTTTGGATGTGATGTCTTCATTGACAGCAGTCAGCCAGGGTGGGTGGCGTCTCTGTTACCGGACTGGTTGTGGGTCCTGTTGCGGGAGTACCTAAGCAATAGGAAGCAGAGAGTTACAGTGAGGGGTGAGACCTCAGATTGGCGTGAAGTCACCAGTGGAGTCCCACAGGGCTCTGTACTCGGTACTATCCTGTTTATGATATATGTAAATGATCTCCCGGAGGGTATATATAGACTCATTCCTCTCAATGTTTGCTGACGACGCCAAAATTATGAGAAGGATTAAGACAGACGAGGACTGCTTAAAGTTTCAAGAAGACCTAGACAAACTGAAGGAATGGTCGAACAAGTGGTTGTTAGAGTTTAACCCAAGCAAATGTAATGTAATGAAGATAGGTGTAGGGAGCAGGAGACCAGATACAAGGAAACCAGTTATTTTTCATCTTCCATCATTTGGGAGATGAAATTCTTCAATAGCCAGAGAAAGAGAAAGACTTGGGGGGTGATATCATCCAGACCTGTCCCCTAAAGCCCAACTTTAGGGGAACAACTTTGAGGCGGGTGATAATATCACAGACTGATGTTGCTTTGTCAAGGAGAATTGTACCTGTTTGCTCAATGATGGGGTTACCCAAACTAGAAGATTTCTTGCTAGAGAATACCTCTTAAGCATTCTTCAAACCAGGAACAATCATCTTAAATTGTGATATTTGGTATCTGCAAGAATTTCAATTAATAGGTTATCTTACACCAAAAAGGAAGACAGGAGGGATAGGTAATAATCTGCCAGAGGCCAGATTCACGCAGCAGTTACGCAAGCACTTACGAACTTGTACGTCTTTTCTCAATCTTTAGCAGCTTTGTTTACAATTATTAAACAGTTAATGGACTCCGAAGCGCCAGGAGGCTGTTTATAACAATAACAATAGTTGATAAGGAAGTTTTTATATTTGTAAATTTTTTAATAACTGTAACAAAAGCCGTCAAAGATTGAGGAATGATATACACGTTCGTAAGTACTTGCGTAACTGCTTCGGAAATCTGGTCCCTTGATGGGTTTGAGGATACTGAGCCAGACTGGAAGTGTCTAGTTTCCATACGTTAACATCAACCCGTCCTCGCAAATTCGTATAGTCAATATTGACTTATTAAATAAGTGCATAGGTGACATACTTAACATAATAGTTTCCCGTGAAAATCTTCATAGAAAACACCGACCTTACCTAACCTACTTAGTATGTTAAGATAAACATCTTATTGCTTCGTAATTACAATTATTACCTAACCTATACCTATAATAGGTTAAGTAACAATTGTAATTACGAAGCTATAAGATGCTTATTTTAACATACTAAGTAGGTTAGGTAAGGTCGTTGTTTTCTATGAAGATTTTCAAGGGAAACTATTATGTTTAGCATGTCACCTATGCAGGTAACTAATAAGTCAATATTGACTATACGAATTTGCGAGGACGGGTTGGTTAACATACGCTGGTGGCTGTGTGAATACCACGCTGGACACGTGATCCTGTGGCCAGGGTTTTATTCCCGGCGCCGGCGAGAAACGATAGGCAGAGTTTCTTTCACCCTATGCTCCTGTTACCTAGCAGTAAATAGGTACCTGGGAGTTAGTCAGCTGTCATGGGGCTGCCTCTTGGGGTGTGTGTGTGTGTGATGTGAAAAAAAGTAGTAGTAGAAACAGTTGATTGATAGTTGAGAGGCGGGCCGAAAGAGCAGAGCTCAACCCCCGCAAGTACATCTAGGTGAATACAAACACAAAGACACACACAAACGCACACACACACGCACGCACATGTACACAAACACGCTCACAAACACACACACATACATATGAACACATGCACACAAACACACATTCAAGCACAAACATACACACATACATACCAAAGAGCCAGAGCTCAATCCCCGCAAGCACAACTAGGTGAGTACAGACAATGAAACACACACACACACACACACCACACAACACACACACACACACACACACACACACACACACACACACACACACACACCACCACACACACACACACACACACACACACACACCACACACACCACACACACACACACACCAGTGTCCTTAACTTGTATACCATGCAAGGTGATGGAGAAGATTGTGAGAAAAAACCTAGTAACACATCTGGAGAGAAGAGACTTCGTGACAACCCATCAACATGGGTTCAGGGAGGGTAAATCTTGCCTTACAGGCTTGATAGAATTCTACGATCAGGTGACAAGAATTAAGCAAGAAAGAGAAGGGTGGGCGGACTGCATTTTTTTTGGACTGTCGGAAAGCCTTTGACACAGTACCCCATAAAAGGTTGATGCATAAGCTGGAGAAACAGGCAGGAGTAACAGGTAGGGCGCTCCAGTGGATAAGGGAGTACCTAAGCAATAGGAAGCAGAGAGTTACAGTGAGGGGTGAGACCTCAGACTGGCGTGAAGTCACCAGTGGAGTCCCACAGGGCTCTGTACTTGGACCTATCCTGTTTCTGATATACGTAAATGATCTCCCAGAGGGTATAGACTCATTCCTCTCAATGTTTGCTGACGACGCCAAAATTATGAGAAGGATTAAGACAGAGGAGGACAGCTTGAGACTTCAAGAAGACCTGGACAAGCTGCAGGAATGGTCGAACAAATGGCTGTTAGAGTTTAACCCAAGCAAATGTAATGTAATGAAGATAGGGGTAGGAAGCAGGAGACCAGATACAAGGTATCATTTGGGAGATGAAATACTTCAAGAGTCAGAGAGAGAGAAAGACCTGGGGGTTGATATCACGCCAGACCTGTCCCCTGAAGCTCATATCAAGAGGATAACATCAGCAGCATATGCCAGGTTGGCTAACATAAGAACGGCCTTTAGAAACTTGTGTAAGGAATCTTTCAGAACATTATATACCACATATGTCAGACCAATCCTGGAGTATGCGGCTCCAGCATGGAGTCCCTATCTAGTCAAGCATAAGACTAAACTGGAAAAGGTTCAAAGGTTTGCCACCAGACTAGTACCCGAGCTGAGAGGTATGAGCTACGAGGAGCGACTGCAGGAATTAAACCTCACTTCGTTGGAAGACAGAAGAGTTAGGGGGGACATGATCACCACATTCAAGATTCTCAGGGGAATCGACAGGGTTGATAAAGACAGGCTGTTTAACACAAGGGGCACACGCACTAGGGGACACAGGTGGAAACTGAGTGCCCAAATGAGCCACAGAGATATTAGAAAGAACTTTTTTAGTGTCAGAGTGGTTGACAAATGGAATGCATTAGGAAGCGATGTGGTGGAGGCTGACTCCATACACAGTTTCAAGTGTAGATATGATAGAGCCCATAGGCTCAGGAAACTGTACACCTGTTGATTGACGGTTGAGAGGCGGGACCAAAGAGCCAGAGCTCAACCCCCGCAAGCACAACTAGGTGAGTACAACTAGTGAGTACACACACACACACACTCAACTGGAGGACAGAAAATTATAGTAGTAGTCATATATAACCCCCCACCGAATGACAGAAGACCCAGACAGGAATATGATAGAAACAACTTGGCCACCATCAATATAATAGAGAGAGCAGCTTCTGTGGCTAGCAGGAACGGATCCAGGCTACTAATCATGGGAGACTTCAACCATGGAAAGATAGATTGGGGGAACAGAGACCCACATGGAGGCCCAGACACATGGAGAGCTAAGCTGCTGGATAGGGCAACAGGAAACTTTCTAAGTCAACACGTCAAGGGACCGACAAGAATGAGAGGAGGGGATGAACCAGCCTTGCTTGATCTGATATTTACCCTAAATGAGTCGGATATATGGGAAGTTAAGTTGGAAGCCCCCCTTGGGAATGAGTGATCATAGTGTATTGAGCTTTGAGTACCTGGTTGAGCTAGGAATTATCACCCCCAAAAAAGAACTGGGAAACAAAGGGCTGGCGTACCAAAAGGGAAACTATGAGGAGATGAATAAATTCCTATCGGATATACATTGGGACACAGAACTCGAAACCAAGTCCGTACAAGACATGATGGACTATGTCACCCTAAAATGTCAGGAGGCTGTAAGCAGGTTTGTCCCTGCCCAACAGGAAAAAACAGAGAAGCAAAGGAAGAATCCGTGGTTTAACAGGGAATGTATGAAAGCAAAGGAGCTGAACAAAAGGGCATGGAGGAACTTCTGTAATAACAGAACACCAGAAAGTAGAGAGAGATACCAGAGAACCAGGAACGAGTATGTTAGTGTGAGAAGAGCAGCTGAGAAAAGGTATGAAAATGATATAGTTTATATAAATAGTCACAGTGCCACTATTCTGCTACCAAATGAAAACGTCAGAAAACGTGTTGCGTTTGCTTGGATTACGACTGACATTTTCCAGGCCTGAGCCGCGGGATCGGCCAAGATAGTGATGCCTCACCTAACATGTGAATGGTGGCGGGTGGTGTCCCTAGAGTTCTTATACTTTTCTGATAGAGATCCTGTGTGCTGGGGGTTTCTAGAATCACGTAGCTAGCTTTTTGACACACTCTGTACTCCTCTTCACATAGTCTAGGGTAGCTGCACAAATACAGATGTACCTAAATGTGTTAATAAAAAAAGAGTGGGAGAGACGGGGGAGAGAAAAAGGTAGAAGGTGAGGAAAGGAAAGAAACAGGGAGAGGGTACGTTTTAAGAGAGGAGGGAGGGAGTATAGGGGGAGAGGGGGAGATAGAGGGGAGTCAGGAATGGGGTAGAAAAACCTGGGAGGAGCCAGGTACCCCTCTACTACAAATCTGTCAAAAATGTATATTTGTTTGTTTGTTTTTGTCTAAGGTTGGAGACCTGGTTATTAGGGCTAGCTTCACTCAACTTTGTAGTGTGAATGGCGCGAGGTTCGGGAAGGACATCGGCTGGTGGTGGTCGGCCAAACTGCTCCTATTAAGGAGGGTCTGGCCAAATAGTGAGTGAGCACCCACCTTATCAATTAATATTCCCAGTTCAATTAAAGCTGACTGGCCGAGTCCATAGATATATCTACATTTCTGAGATGGTGAGGGAGAGAGACGAGGTCGCGGGAAGAGGGAAGGAGAGATAAGGATGCTTGAAGAAAGGGAAGAAGAGATGGGAAAGGGAGAGAAGGACCTGGGTGGAGCCTGGTACTCCTCCTAATGCAGTGACCAGAATATGTTCTAAAGCTTTATTGTAGAGTCTGTGGTCCATATGACCACCCTGGTCATTGTAATACCTGGTCATTATAATACCTGGTCATTATAATACCTGGTCATCATAATACCTGGTCATTATAATACCTGGTCATTATAATACCTGGTCATTATAATACCTGGTCATTATAATACCTGGTCATTATAATACCTGGTCATTATAATACCTGGTCATCATAATACCTGGTCATCATAATACCTGGTCATTATAATACCTGGTCATTATAATACCTGGTCATTATAATACCTGGTCATTATAATACCTGGTCATTATAATACCTGGTCATTATAATACCTGGTCATTATAATACCTGGTCATTATAATACCTGGTCATCATAATACCTGGTCATCATAATACCTGGTCATCATAATACCTGGTCATTATAATACCTGGTCATTATAATACCTGGTCATTATAATACCTGGTCATTATAATACCTGGTCATCATAATACCTGGTCATCATAATATCTGGTCATCATAATACCTGGTCATTATAATACCTGGTCATTATAATACCTGGTCATTATAATACCTGGTCATTATAATACCTGGCCATTATAATACCTGGTCATCATAATACCTGGTCATTATAATACCTGGTCATTATAATACCTGGTCATCATAATACCTGGTCATTATAATACCTGGTCATTATAATACCTGGTCATTATAATACCTGGTCATTATAATACCTGGTCATTATAATACCTGGTCATCATAATACCTGGTCATCATAATACCTGGTCATTATAATACCTGGTCATTATAATACCTGGTCATTATAATACCTGATCATTATAATACCTGGTCATCATAATACCTGGTCATTATAATACCTGGTCATCATAATATCTGGTCATCATAATACCTGGTCATTATAATACCTGGTCATCATAATACCTGGTCATCATAATACCTGGTCATCATAATATCTGGTCATCATAATACCTGGTCATTATAATACCTGGTCATCATAATACCTGGTCATTATAATACCTGGTCATTATAATATCTGGTCATCATAATACCTGGTCATTATAACATCATGGTCATCATAATACCTGGTCATCATAATATCTGGTCATTATAATACCTGGTCATCATAATACCTGGTCATTATAATACCTGGTCATCATAATACCTGGTCATTATAACATCATGGTCATCATAATACCTGGTCATCATAATATCTGGTCATTATAATACCTGGTCATCATAATACCTGGTCATCATAATATCTGGTCATCATAATACCTGGTCATCATAATACCTGGTCATTATAACATCCTGGTCATCATAACACCTGGTCATCATAACATCCTGGTCATCATAACATCCTGGTCATCATAACATCCTGGTCATCATAACATCCTGGTCATTATAATACCTGGTCATCATAACATCCTGGTCATTATAACATCCTGGTCATCATAATACCTGGTCATCATAACATCCTGGTCATCATAACATCCTGGTCATCATAACATCATGGTCATCATAACATCCTGGTCATCATAACATCCTGGTCATCATAACATCCTGGTCATTATAACATCCTGGTCATCATAATACCTGGTCATCATAACATCCTGGTCATCATAACATCCTGGTCATCATAACATCCTGGTCATCATAACATCCTGGTCATCATAACATCCTGGTCATCATAATACCTGGTCATCATAATATCTGGTCATCATAACATCCTGGTCATCATAACATCCTGGTCATCATAACATCATGGTCATCATAATACCTGGTCATCATAATACCTGGTCATCATAATATCCTGATCATCATAACATCCTGGTCATCATAATATCCTGATCATCATAACATCCTGGTCATCATAACATCCTGGTTATCATAACATCCTGGTCATCATAATATCCTGATCATCATAACATCCTGGTCATCATAACATCCTGGTTATCATAACATCCTGGTCATCATAACATCATGGTCATCATAACATCCTGGTCATCATAACATCCTGGTTATCATAACATCCTGGTCATCATAACATCATGGTCATCATAACATCCTGGTCATCATAACATCCTGGTCATCATAACATCATGGTCATCATAACATCCTGGTCATCATAACATCCTGGTCATCATAATACCTGGTCATCATAATATCTGGTCATCATAACATCCTGGTCATCATAACATCCTGGTTATCATAACATCATGGTCATCATAATACCTGGTCATCATAATACCTGGTCATCATAACATCCTGGTCATCATAACATCATGGTCATCATAACATCCTGGTTATCATAACATCCTGGTCATCATAACATCATGGTCATCATAACATCCTGGTCATCATAACATCCTGGTCATCATAACATCCTGGTCATCATAACATCCTGGTTATCATAACATCCTGGTCATCATAACATCCTGGTCATCATAACATCCTGGTCATCATAACATCCTGGTTATCATAACATCATGGTCATCATAACATCCTGGTCATCATAACATCATGGTCATCATAACATCATGGTCATCATAACATCATGGTCATCATAACATCATGGTCATCATAACATCATGGTCATCATAACATCCTGGTCATCATAACATCCTGGTTATCATAACATCCTGGTCATCATAACATCCTGGTCATCATAACATCCTGGTCATCATAACATCCTGGTCATCATAACATCCTGGTCATCATAACATCCTGGTCATCATAACATCATGGTCATCATAATATCCTGGTCATCATAACATCCTGGTCATCATAACATCCTGGTCATCATAACATCCTGGTCATCATAACATCCTGGTTATCATAATAACTGATCATCAAAACTGTGGGAAAATCCTAACAGGCTTTAATTCTTTTACTCTATTTTTTATTCAATATTTACTTAATTTATTTTCAGTTAACTTTAATATTATATTATTTTTCTTCTGAGTTAGTTCTTAGTTAATGGACTGTATATATTTTGATTCAACCTGCTAAACTATTTCTGCACACATAGTTGGGGGGATCAATTTGGGGCTTAAACCACTTTGAGGTGGATCCTTCATAAACACAAATTGTTTACCTAGTCTTTAATATATAAATTATAATCATACCACAAATGGTGGCCTAATCGACTGTTATACTTATAGCTAATTTAATTATGTATACTACTCTATCTACAGTATTAAACACAAAAGGGCCTTATCTGATACTGTAGTTGTGGCCTGCTAAGGCTGTGTAATGGTAGCATCAGATTTGGGTGTGGCCCTGTGCCTCGGAGTGCCACGTAATGACGGCTATCTGGAGGCCTGCAAGGCTTGATGTACAGCAGGGTAAAAAATTCTATAATTATGTTGGAAGCCAATTGTCTGCTTCAGTAACTCCCCTCAAAATTACCTCTTTGGGATGTTTAAAATTAGTAAAAGCACACCAACATATTAAGGCACAGGTATGACATAAATAAGAGGGAATTATAATGTTGAGTATGTACTTGGTTGAGCTTTAAAGCTCTCTTATAACCGGCTACCTAACTAATATTGACAAGTGCACTTTACCAATAAAAAGTTATAAGACAGTCGGATACTCATGTGTTCTGTTGGGTGGTAGAACTGCTGTGGTAGTTCTCTTAGGACAGGGTAAAATGTCTGTTGAGGGAAACTCGCATCACAATTCTCCAACAGCACTCTCTTGTTGATTTGTTTATCAAGTTCTGTGTTGTACGAGCCGACGCCTCTAGCCAATGTTTTGGTTCTACTTCTGAATTTATTTAACAATAGCAAAGGAGTCAAGCTGTACTTTTGGTGTTGGAAATTATATTCAGTCCTAGTGAACATTTTTTTATTAAGTTTGAACACTAGACTGTTGTTTAAAAGAGATGAGATATATAAATATGTCTTGTTGGATGACGTCACAGAATAACCCATTCTCCTTTTCTTTAATGGGTAACTTATGTTATTTTGTGTGTCTAATTTCCGACAATAACATCGTGGTCATCATAACATTACAGGCCTCCAGGACGCTACTGCAGTAGCTGATCTAGTAGAACATATAATGAACCATCATATTTAATGTTGGCACTGTGTAGTTCACCTCGAGGAGTTACTTTATGAAATGTCCCCTCTACCACAACACCCCAATGGTTGATGTGTACGTTGCTCATGACGTGGACAAACTCTACCACAACACCCCAATGGTTGATGTGTACGTTGCTCATGACGTGGACAAACTCTACCACAACACCCCAATGGTTGATGTGTACGCTGCTCATGACCTGGACAAACTCTACCACAACACCCCAATGGTTGATGAGTACGCTGCTCATGACCTGGACAAACTCTACCACAACACCCCAATGGTTGATGAGTACGTTGCTCATGACGTGGACAAACTCTGCCACAACACCCCAATGGTTGATGAGTACGCTGCTCATGACCTGGACAAACTCTACCACAACACCCCAATGGTTGATGAGTACGTTGCTCATGACGTGGACAAACTCTGCCACAACACCCCAATGGTTGATGAGTACGTTGCTCATGACCTGGACAAACTCTGCCACAACACCCCAATGGTTGATGAGTACGCTGCTCATGACTTGGACAATCTCTACCACAACAACCCAATGGTTGATGAGTACGCTGCTCATCACCTGGTCAAACTCTCAACCTTCCTCTCAATGGCTCGTCGTGGAAACTAGACACTTCCAGTCTGGCTCAGTATCCTCAAACCCATCAAGGGGCCAGATTTACGAAGCAGTTACGCAAGTACTTACGAACGTGTATATCATTCCTCAGTCTTTGACGGCTTTTGTTATAGTTATTAAAAAATTTACAAATATTAAAACATCCCAATCAACTATCGTTATTGTTATAAACAGCCTCCTGGCGCTTCGGAGCTCATTAACTGTTTAATAATTGTAAACAAAGCTGCTGAAGATTGAGAAAAGACGTACAAGTTCGTAAGTGCTTGCGTAACTGCTGCGTGAATCTGGCCTCTGGCAGATTATTACCTATCCCTCCTGTCTTCTTTTTTGGTGTAAGATAACCTATTAATTGAAATTCTTGCAGATACCAAATATCACAATTTAAGATGATTGTTCCTGGTTTGAAGAATGCTTAAGAGGTATTCTCTAGCAAGAAATCTTCTAGTTTGGGTAACCCCATCATTGAGCAAACAGGTACAATTCTCCTTGACAAAGCAACATCAGCCTGTGATATTATCACCCGCCTCAAAGTTGTTAGTGCTCCTCATGCAGGGGATTTTCCTTTGATGGCATGTCTTCAAAAAAGCATATTTGCTACATTAGAATACCTGCCATTATGATATTGCAGTCTTTCATGCTACTACTCAGCCTTATTTAATTTAATTTAATTCACTGTTTCAGGGTACAGGAAGCCAGAGTTTATTGATACACGTTGGGTTTATGTCGAGGTCCCCATTCCCTCCCGCCCCTCCTCAGTCGAATTACTGAACCCACTCCATGATGCAACCTCACAACACGCTGACTAACTCCCAAGCACCTACTTACTGCTAGGTAAACGGAACCATTAGGTGAAAGGAAATGTGCCAAACCATTTCTGTCCCGCCCGGGATAAGCCATATTTATCCTCGTAATATTTGATTCATGTTAGGAATCTGTAACTTATATGATGAGGGTGTTATCAGGTTATATATTTTATTCATTCAAACAAAATGGCATTATGTGACGTTCAGTAAATTTTCTGTGCCAAGACACATATAGAAAATGTTGATATTGAGTATGGCTGAAAGTGTTAAGTCAAAGATTCTTGTATGAATCATCGTTACATGGATTACTTTAGTTTAGTAGGATGTTGATAAAAAAAATTTCAAAGTTCCTTTTCGTTTTATTGGGACTGACGTGCGTCGCTACAGGACGCATTTCGTCAAAACTGCCAACATCTTCGGAAGAAGACAATATGTGACTACAAATTAGCAGGTATTGCAATATATGCATCATGAACGACGAGATGAGGTGACGTGTTACTCAGGCAAAGTCATTGGCCATTCTTGAAGACTAAATCACACACCAAAAGATGAAGAGACGACGACGACGTTTAGGTCCATCCTGGACCATTATCAAATCGATGACCATTATCACATACGACTTGATAATGATCCAGGACGGACCGAAACGTCGTCGCTTCTCAATCTTCTGATGTGTGGTTGGGTCATCATATCTTCAGTTACGTTACAGTGACTCATCATCTGCATTGGACATTCTTCCTTTAAAAACTCATTGGTCCACGTTAATAATGACTTTTAATCTGTATAACAATAATGTTTGTGTTGGCTGCGGTTCGTGCCAGCTGGCTGTGGTGAGGCCAACATCGTGGTGCCAGACTCCAAGATCGTGAACGGGTCGGACGCCTCGCCTGGAGAGTTCCCATACCAGGTGCACTTGATCCCCATCATTGCTGGAGTAGATTATGGGTGTGGCGGGTCTATCATCAAGAAGAGGTGGATACTGACCGCCGCCCACTGCTTCTTTGACGATGATGGGTAAGGTTTTTGTTAAATATTTCCTTTACATTTCACTTCCGTTTTGTCTGTAATGACAACGATGCTGCGAGTTTCACTAGTCTTATTAGGCCTTGTTATGAAAATATTAACCCACTATTTTGAAAACACCAGGAAACGTAGACTGTATAATTGGATCCCAACCCCAGATCCTCTTCTGCATTTCGATCCCGGGTTGGCATCCAAATATACAGTCTACATATCCTTGTGTTTTCAAAATAGTGGGGTTAATATTTTCAATTATTAGTGCGATATTGCACTTCATTCTCAAGGCTTATTATATTTAATTATTCATTACTGCTGCCCAAGGAATTATTTCTGGCGTTCTCTACGTCACTACAGAAGCGCTCTTCAGCGCAGTATTTCTTCTAAATAATACTTAACCTTACTTGAGTATTCCAGCATGAATAATTCCCGTCAACATTATATTGTTGTCTCGTGCAGCAACAGAGCAACACGTGTGACTGTGGGGGTCGGGTCCATCTTCACGGAAGGCTTGACGCAAGTCACCACCAAACAGTTCATCACCCACCAGAGTTATGACCCTACAACTTTCGTAAGGATATACTTTCATTCATTCATTCTAGTTTAAATATTGGGATTATTTTTGTCGTGAAAATTCTCAAGAAATGTTGTTCAATGAAATTTCATTGTCCATGAATTCTTTCCTCAACGATACTGTTCCACTTAAGGAGGAATTTGGGTACTTGCAAATTATTGACAGCAGGAATTTCTGTTAATTTTATCAAGATCAGTGAATAATAGTGCATATTACTATAAGATTTTTTTTTAAAGTTATTTAGTTTTTTAGTTGTGTAGGTGGCGGGCCGTGCCAGTAATCATCGTGTGGTGTGAATGTGTTACAGGCACGTTGTTCCCTTTATAATTTTGGTGACCCTGAAAAGCCTATGTTCATCCCGTACCCCACACCATTCCCTCTGCCTATTTGGGGGAGACTAGCCATAGCGTCTGACCTCCAACGTTGGACAGAGAGACACACTCACTTATAGTATAGGTATAAGGGGAAACCCGGCGGGGCCTCCGACTGTCTGTATCTCCCTCGCCCAACATTCCCTCACCTTCCTGGCGCCCCCCCCCTTCCCACCCTCTCCTCTCCCTCCCCCACCCCCCCTTCTCTTGTCAGGGTCTTTCCCCTCTCCCTCTCTCTCAAAATAATAAGAGCAAGTGTCAGTTACGTGTTTCATGGTGCTAACAGCTACAGTCAAAGTTGATTTTCTCGAAGTCGTTGAATTGTGTTGCATATTATTATAAAAAAATATTTGTTTTAAATCTATTTAGCAAGTCATAGCTAGCAGGCAGCAGGCGGTAGGAGGAGGATATTGATGTTGTGTGTTTCATGGTGCTATGACCAAAGTATGAATACCAGGAAATTTCGTTTAATGTTCCAGACAAAGGTGAATCATTGTTTTCTACATTTATTCTCAAAATATTTAGCCAGGCATATCTGGCGGCCGGTGCCAAAAAACTGTCGTGGAGGTTAGTATGTCACCGTGCAAATGTGGTATGTTCTTCCTTGAAAAGAATGCAAAGAGGAGCTTAGAGAGCCATTGTCTACAATAATTAATAAATCATTACAGTTAGGCAGAGTGCCAGAGTCGCTGACGGTTGTTAATGTGGTAACAATATTCAAGAGAGGAGATAGATCATCATACAATGGTGTTCAATACAATATACACACTCGCCATACAGTCAGTTGAAGTCAAGCTCCGTGACACTCGCCATACAGTCAGTTGAAGCCAAGCTCCGTGACACTCGCCATACAGTCAGTTGAAGTCAAGCCCCGTGACACTCGCCATACAGTCAGTTGAAGTCAAGCTCCGTGACACTCGCAATACAATCAGTTGAGGCCAAGCCCTGTGACACTCACAATACAATCAGTTGAGGCCAAGCCCTGTGACACTCACAATACAATCAGTTGAAGCCAAGCCCCGTGACACTCGCAATACAATCAATTGAAGCCAAGCCTCGTGACACTCGCAATACAATCAGTTGAAGTCAAGCCCCGTGACACTCGCAATACAATCAGTTGAAGTCAAGCCCCGTGACACTCGCAATACAACCAGTTGAAGCCAAGCCCCGTGACACTCGCAATACAATCAGTTGAAACCAAGCCCCGTGACACTCGCAATACAATCAGTTGAAACCAAGCCCCGTGACACTCGCAATACAATCAGTTGAAGTCAAGCCCCGTGACACTCGCAATACAATCAGTTGAAGTCAAGCCCCGTGACACTCGCAATACAATCAGTTGAAGTCAAGCCCCGTGACACTCGCAATACAATCAGTTGAAGTCAAGCCCCGTGACACTCGCAATACAATCAGTTATTGATTGATTAACGATTCTTCTAAACGATTCTTCGCGGCTGGGGATCGTATTCCAGGGACCTGCCCGAAACGCTACGCGTACTAGTGGCTGTACAAGAATGTAACAACTCTTGTATATATCTCAAAAAAAAAAAAAAAAGTTGAAGCCAAGCCCCGTGACACTCGCAATACAATCAGTTGAAGTCAAGCCCCGTGACACAGCAATACAATCAGTTGAAGTCAAGCCTCGTGACACTCGCAATACAATCAGTTGAAGTCAAGCCCCGTGACACAGCAATACAATCAGTTGAAGTCAAGCCCCATGACACTCGCAATATAATCAGTTGAAGTCAAGCCCCGTGACACTCGTAATACAATCAGTTGAAGTCAAGCCCCGTGACACTCGCAATACAATCAGTTGAAGTCAAGCCCCGTGACACTCGCAATACAATCAGTTGAAGTCAAGCCCCGTGACACTCGTAATACAATCAGTTGAAGTCAAGCCCCGTGACACTCGCAATACAATCAGTTGAAGCCAAGCCCTGTGACACTCGCAATACAATCAGTTGAAGCCAAGCCCCGTGACACTCACAATACAATCAGTTGAAGTCAAGCCCCGTGACACTCGCAATACAATCAGTCGAAGTCAAACCCCGTGACACTCGCAATACAATAACAATTCACCGGGGAAGGTTGCATGAGGCAACCCACAATTCTCTGCCTGCCAGCCTCGCACAGACACACAACCTATGTATAGAGAGATAAATATATATAAGACATGTCTTACTGCTTGCTGTTCATAATTACTTATTGTGTGTACCACACTGAGAAACTTAAGGATGGCCTCCTGTTTATGGTGTGGAGAGTCTGGCACCAGGGTGTCAAGAGCTGCCGTGGCACCAGGGTGTCAGGAGCTGCCGTGGCACCAGGGTGTCAAGAGGTACCGTGGCACCAGGGTGTCAAGAGGTACCGTGGCACCAGGGTGTCACGAGGTGCCGTGGCACCAGGGTGTCAGGAGCTGCCGTGGCACCAGGGTGTCAGGAGCTGCCGTGGCACCAGGGTGTCAAGAGCTGCCGTGGCACCAGGGTGTCAGGAGCTGCCGTGGCACCAGGGTGTCAAGAGGTACCGTGGCACCAGGGTGTCAGGAGCTGCCGTGGCACCAGGGTGTCACGAGGTGCCGTGGCACCAGGGTGTCAGGAGCTGCCGTGGCACCAGGGTGTCAAGAGCTGCCGTGGCACCAGGGTGTCAGGAGCTGCCGTGGCACCAGGGTGTCACGAGGTGCCGTGGCACCAGGGTGTCACGAGGTGCCGTGGCACCAGGGTGTCACGAGGTGCCGTGGCACCAGGGTGTCAGGAGCTGCCGTGGCACCAGGGTGTCAAGAGCTGCCGTGGCACCAGGGTGTCAAGAGCTGCCGTGGCACCAGGGTGTCAGGAGCTGCCGTGGCACCAGGGTGTCAAGAGGTACCGTGGCACCAGGGTGTCAGGAGCTGCCGTGGCACCAGGGTGTCAAGAGGTACCGTGGCACCAGGGTGTCAGGAGCTGCCGTGGCACCAGGGTGTCAGGAGCTGCCGTGGCACCAGGGTGTCACGAGGTGCCGTGGCACCAGGGTGTCAGGAGCTGCCGTGGCACCAGGGTGTCAAGAGCTGCCGTGGCACCAGGGTGTCAAGAGGTACCGTGGCACCAGAGTGTCAAGAGGTACCGTGGCACCAGGGTGTCACGAGGTGCCGTGGCACCAGAGTGTCAAGAGGTACCGTGGCACCAGGGTGTCAAGAGGTACCGTGGCACCAGAGTGTCAGGAGCTGCCGTGGCACCAGGGTGTAAAGAGGTACCGTGGCACCAGGGTGTCACGAGGTACCGTGGCACCAGGGTGTCACGAGGTACCGTGGCACCAGGGTGTCAAGAAGTACCGTGGCACCAGGGTGTCAAGAGGTACCGTGGCACGAGGGTGTCAAGAGGTACCGTGGCACCAGGGTGTCAAGAGGTACTGTGGCACCAGGGTGTCACGAGGTACCGTGGCACCAGGGTGTCACGAGGTACCGTGGCACCAGGGTGTCAAGAGGTGCCGTGGCACCAAGGGTGTCATGAGGTACCGTGGCACCAGGGTGTCAAGAGCTGCCGTGGCACCATTGTGTCATGAGCTGCCGTGGCGCCAGGGTGTCAAGAGCTGCCGTGGCACCATGGTGTCAAGAGCTGCCGTGGCACCAGGGTGTCAAGAGCTGCCGTGGCACCAGGGTGTCAAGAGTACCGTGGCACCAGGGTGTCAAGAGGTACGTGGCACCAGGGTATCAAGAGGTAATATACGTGCTGACACTGGCGCCAAAGTCCCGGACATGATAAATAGTGTCATGATGACATGACACTATTTTTCCGGTATACAATTTAACTCTTCAAGTTAATAATTGTAGATGGCTGTGATGTGTTAAGTTCTATTGTTTTATTAACAAACTGTAGAGTAACTTAAGGTTTATGAGGCAAAATTAAAGTTCAGCACATCAATGAATACTATTTAGGTATTATGGGAATCAATTATAACTGTAAATTATATATTAATTAAAGTACCATAATGATGATATAGGGCAACCCTCACTCCGCACTATACATAGTGATCTCTCCCTCAGGCAAATGACATCGCCCTGGTGGAGCTGGCTAGGAACCTGCCCTTCGACACCAACCCTGACGTGCAGCCCATCTGTCTGGGGCAGGAGAGTGACATACCCTACGGGGGCACGGTCGTCGTTAGTGGCTGGGGTGCACTGGCTTATGGTACGTGTGTGAGACTCTTGATCCAGTTCGTCTGGCTGTGGAGCTTATTTTTCACTGTTAAGTTACTTAGCCCCGTGTTGGGCGCCAGAGGTGATATTCTACTCCACCTGGCTATGGATAGTTTACTGTAAAGTGCCTTAGCCCCAATATGCTAAGCCAGATGTGAGCTATTTCTTCCTGGTTAAGGCAAACGCACACAGGCCCCATGCAGGGAAGCCTGATGTGAAATTGGCAATCCGGAAGGTGAGAGGCGTGAGTAAACGCCGAAGGTCCCGTTCTACAGACGGAGGTGAAGACCAGGGGGATTTACACTTCCACAATGAAGCCCTAGAAACAACAAATGAACAAATAGTGTTCATTGTAGTGTATTGTAGTGTAGTGTAATGCAGCCCAAGAACTTTACCTCACTAGGTACACAGCCCCACAATTTACGTTAATTCAAGAGTGTCACTACAAATATGTCAAACACCACTGTTGCGGTAAGTCTTCTTGACCCACCACCTGATGGGTGTAAAGAGACACAAGGCCTCGACCCACTGGACATGTCATCAACCACAGTTAACTAACCTGAAACACTTCATGCACACTCTTTGCAAAGAGCAAAACACTTCACTAACACAATGCATCAACAGATGTAAATGTGTACACAATAATGCCACTAAGACATACGACAACAACAACAACAATTGCAATTGTTATGACAATCAATGTCACCAAGAGAATCAAGCAACTACGATAAATCACGTCACTTGGCAACCAAAACAATTCAATTAATTATTAATTACTCAGCTAATTTACGTTAATTAATAATCAACAATTATGTTAATTACTGTCACTTGGACAGTCAACAAATCAATTAACAATTAATGACACTATCACTCAGACAAATGTCCAATCAAAAACAATTACGTTCATGACTCTACTGAAAACGTTAATAGCTTTTCGATAAGTAATCCGACGGATTATTTATTACTTGTACCTCAGACAAGCCACTAACCAGGTATTGCACTACACCACAATACACTAAACAATAATACACAACGAGAATCAACACTTGTCCCAAAGACAAAACAATTCAGTGAGTAACAATGACAATTATGTGTCACATCAACACAGCACTCAATGACTTACTCAATTACTAGATATCTATAAAGAGATCACTAGATGTTAACACTAGATGTTAACAGCCTATGTTGTTGTTGTTGTTTTAGATTTAGCTACTCAGAACGAAATGTCCATGTAGCACGGGCTATAGCGAGCCCGTAATAGTGCTCGGTTATTCGCAATAACCTTGTTACTGTGATATTTGGGTCAATGTTTTAAATGGAGGTGGGGTTTCCTCTTTTCCCCCTTTCTTTTTCGCTTCTGTTTCAGCACACTGGTTTTAGTCTTGTTTAATTAACATTATCTTGGTGGCGGATGTAGATGCAGAATGTTCACTAGTGAGTCCCATTCCTCAACGGCTTTTCTAATCATTGTAGTCGCTGTGGAATTTACATATAATGCAGCTGCTGTCGTTGGATTAATGTTGAGTTTGATGCGCATGGCTTCAGTTGCCTCACATTCCAGTAAGTAATGCAATAGTGGCGCCTCTGCATCTGTTTCGCAGATATAGCACTCTTTAACTGTTGGACTTATTACCTCCCAGCAGCACTTGTAACCAGGTCTGAGTCTGTGTATGGCTACTGCAATGTTTCTGGATATCTTTTTGCCAGGCTTGAAAGAGTAGTACCCAGTGGCTTGTTCGTAGCACATTTCAGTGGATCTCCCTTTCGCTGCTTTCGCTCTGTGGCGACTTTTGATAGTTGGGAGTATTTTACTCTTGATTTGTCCCTTAATCTGTGAAGAACTTGGTGGTATTTTGACGTGTACAACAGGTAGAGCAGTGGCAGTATTTGCTGATGAGTCTGTCTTTTCATTACCATCTATGCCAATGTGACTTGTTATCCAATTTAGGGTGACTGGATTGTATGCTTCTTTTTCTATATATAGGATTTCTATGATGAGTTGTATATTTTCTCTCTATGCTGAATGAATAACAATGTCTGGAGCGAAGATTTAGAGTCGGTATGAATGATGACATCATGTAAATTATTCTCAATTGTATAATTTATAGCCTCCTTCAGGGCATATAATTCTGTTTGCAATGTTGAGTACCCACTATTCATGCTCCAGTAAGCTTCATGGTTGCTAGTGTAAACTACTGCCCCAGCAGAACCTTTTTCTTGATCAACTGATCCATCTGTGAAGATGTGAGTGGTTGTAGGCCTTGAGATGATTTCCATTTATTGTTCAGTGACTGCTTTGAGCATCTGCGAGTCACATGATGATTTTTTAACTGGTAATCCTTCAATGATTCAATCGAGTCTTTAGACTCGATTCTTTCCATGGAGGAGGCTGCCGAAAGTGTTGATATTGTATATCTTCCCTTTGTTTTTAATGGTCCAGATTATCCGTCCATGCACTTGTTCTATATTGAAGGTTTCTGTGAAGCGATCTATGTATGCTATCTCTGATTGTCAGATTGTCAGTCAACAAGTTTTGCTGTTAATGGTGGCTGTTCTTTGATTTTCTAAGGCTGGTAAGTTGGTTTCCATTCTTAGATTCTCTCGACGCATCCATATAGGTGCTCCCAGCATTGTTCTGAGAGCATCATTTTGAGACACTTCCAGTTTCTCCCATTGGTTATCACTGAGGGATGTGAGAGCAGGGGCAGCATAGTCAATGAGTTACCTAACTGCTTGAACGTAGTATATTTTGAGTACTGGTAGAGATGCACCCTCACTAAGACTGGTCAGGGAGCGCAAAGCCGAGTTTCTGGCTTTACAACGTTGCTGAAGATATTCCATTTCTTGAGTGAATTTCAATTGGCTGTCTATTATGATGCCAAGGTATTGAAAAGAGGTAACCCACTCAATTTCGTGTCCTTGTATTGCGAGTCTGATGTCTTGAGTTCTCATTTTAACGTCATTGCTTTGTTTTATGGGCTGTTAATTTTCACTGCTGTGCGTTCCGCTTCCTTGCTGATGATGTCTATGCATTTTTGTGCATGGTTCCCATGGTTCCATCATCAATGGCGCCTTTGCCATTGATGATGACCACAAAGTCGTCTGCATAGTTAAGCAATTTGGCTTTGGTAACTTGAGCTTCATGAATTGCTCCATGAGACAGTTGAAGAGGAAGGGGCTTAGTATTTCTCCCTATAGAGCGTTTTCCAGCCTCTTTGAGGAGGATGTTTTTCCTTGGAATTTGACTGAAGCTTTTCGGTTATGCAGGCTTCCTTTGGCAAAGGCAAGAGCGTGTCCTTTGATTTCCTCATCCACAAGACAGCACAGTGTAGCTAGAGCATTGGCTAGCTCGAAGGCTTTTTCTAGATTTAGAAAAATAAGAATTCCAGGTTTGTCATTGATATGATCCAGGAGAGAAGTAAGGTATTCTGTGGTTCCAACACCTTTTCTGTAAGCAAACATATTTTGGTATAGTGGATTGGCTTTCCAGTCAATGCGACTAAGAGCCATTCTTTCTGCAGTTTTGGCCAGACAGCTTGTTAATGAGATGGGTCTTGGATTTCCTGGGTCTTTGGGTTTTGGAATGGGAACTATAATTACATTGTTCCAAGTAGAGTGGTTCTTGTCACCCATAAGCTGTTGATGAGATTCAAGAAGGCTTCTTGACCCTTTTGGTCGGAAAACCCGACTCAATTTAGAAATATTCAATACAATAGGCAGAAAATATTGTTGCTGGTTTGTAATAAACAAATTCATAGAAAACGTTGCCTACAGTTAAAATTTCCACCCATAGAAAACGGGAAATAACATTGCCACGTCGCTATTAATGTCACTAGCTAATTCTGTTGGAAATATTTTTAATACAGCAGTCTTTGGCCTTTAAACATCATAAAAATATTTCACTTGAATTAACTTAATTATTAGTACCAAAATAAAGTAAATGTGATCTTTCTACCACTTCTTGACATCTGGACAAGAGAGCCAGGGCGTCAGTGGAGGAGGGCGAGTAGTCAGTCATTGTTAATTAATCAACAAAGTCGCTGGAGCAAATCTAGCTCCTAGAATTCTCTCTTGGACAGCTGTGTTACAGATGTAAAGTGCTTCTGTTATCGACATGCAACTACGTCTACTATAAGGGTGTAGTATATTATATTATTATATAGTATTATAACGGTATATTAAGTGTAGTGAAGGAACTGATGAATCTAGTTGGAGCTCTGAGGACAGAGTTGGATTCCCTATGGGAGGAGAAATCGGGAGGAGGCTTCCCTACGGGAAGAAGGTACGACAGATGAAACAACGTCGAGAAGAAACAAAGGAGGGGACCAGTATCAAAAAGACATCGTTTTAGAAAGTCGTAAATGAGAGGGGTCTTAAGAAGATTTTGACGAAGCCGCCTACAGATATCCTAAGGACTTCTAACTCATTCACCGTGTTGGAGGATGAGTGCTGTGGGGAGCCTGCAGTTCGCTCGAAAGAGAAAACAACGAAGCGCAGGTCTCTCAAAGTGCTCAGAATGTAAAGGAAGTACCTAAACGAATTTTGGTTGTGGAAGATTACCAGGTGAGTTATTTAGACAGGACGTTTTGTGAAAGAGATAGGGGGAACAGGTTAAGGATTTGCTATCCGGAAGCAAGGATTGGTGACCTTGTAAACAACTTGAATGATATTAAGGCTGAAAATAGGAACAAACCCACTATTTGTATCAGTGCAGGTAGAAATTATGTTGGACAAGATAGGAGTGAGGCACTGATACAGAGGTTTAAGACAGCCATAGAATTAGTTAGGAGCAAGGGAGGAATCCCGATCATATGTGGCATTCTTCCAAGAAAGGGAGTTAGAAATTAATGGTTGTCGAGGGCACTTGGTGTCAGTTGCCAACTGAACAAATACTGCAAATCAAATGCAACATCATTCATAAATAACTGGGAACACTTCATTTGAAGGAATGACACGTATGCTCGGGATGGGGTTCATCTATCCAGGGCAGGGGTTGTTGTTGTTGCAAACTTGTTGGAACCTGTGGTTGGAGGGGTTTGTTTGGGTTTAAACTGTTAGTGGACAGTGGTATGGGAATTGGCATGGAGAAAGGAGGTAATAAAATGTTTTTGTGTGGGGAAACAAATTGGCAAAATGATCAATGAAAGAGAAGGGCTTCAGAGTAATACAATTCAGAGTAATCCGAGTAATACCCGATACACTTAGGGTATTTTACACGAACAGTAGGAGTCTAAGAAACAAAATAAATGATTTAAATGCTCTTGTCTGCATAAAAAAAATAGATATTATTGCACTTACCGAAACGTAGATGAATGTAGGAAATAGAGAACTATTAGCTGAATATCAAATAAATGGATTTAAACTATTTCATACAGATAGATATATTAACAGAACAGGGAATAACGAAGCAGAAGATTTTATAGAATTAATTGACGATTGTTTTCTTACGCAACACATTAAGGAACCACCCATACAGATAGATATATTAACAGAACAGGGAATAACGAAGCAGAAGATTTTATTGAATTAATTGACGATTATTTTCTTATGCAACACATTAAGGAACCAACGAGGGAAAATAATATTTTAGATTTAGTGTTAACTAGCAGGGAAACACAGATTAATGACATAGAAATCGGGAGTGAACTAAGGAACAGTGATCACAAAGAAATCAGATTTAGCATAGAGTGGAATAGATCTGCAGGAGAAAATTCTGTTAAAGTGCCAGATTTTCGTAAAGCTAATTTCAATATCCTAAGAATTTTTTGGGGTCAAATAGATTGCAAAGTCTTGGGCATAGGGGGGGGGGGAGGGCCGGTCTTGGAGCAAGACGTGAACCCAGCGATGTGTGATGTAAAGAAGGATTTCGATTTGGATTCAAAATATAACTTATTTACAAATATTCGAAGCAAAGCACAGGAAAGTAGTATACCTTACATATTGAATAGATCAAATACAAATGACCCGAAAAGGATAACAAAGGATCTGAAAAACCTTATAGGTAGAAAGAGAGCTTGGTACAAAAAAATTAAGAATTGGGAATTCAGTTTAGAACAAGAATTCGCACACCTGGTTAGAAATGTTAAAAAAGAGATAAGGAGAGCAAAACGAAACTATGAATTTCGTATAGCAGGCCAAGCATAGGCAAATCCTAAAGGGTTTTTTCAGTTACATCGAACAAAAGTTAGGGAAAGGATAGATCCATTAAAAACCGAAACAGGTCAGTTAACGGATAATGACGAAAGATGAGTAATATTTTAATAAATATTTTATCTCTGTATTTACTAAAGAAGAACTTAACTCTATGCATACAGCCGAACAAGTTTATGTGGGTGGGGACGATGACAGGTTGACTAGTCTAACAGTTACCAGGGAAGATATTATTAAACAAATAGTAAAACTCAAACCAAACAAATCCCAGAGCCGGATGAAGTGTTTGCCAGGATGCTTAAAGAATGCAAAGAGGAGCTTCCCGAGCCACTGTCTACCATATTTAATAAATCATTAGAGTCAGGCAGAGTCCCAGAGTCGTGGAAGCATGCTAATGGTACCAATTTTTATGAGAGGAGATAAATCACTCAAACTATCGGCCAATCAGCCTAACGTCTATTGTGGGAAAGTTACTAGAATAGATAATTGCAAATACCATTCGTTTTCATCTTGAAAAACATAAATTAATAAACGAGTCACAACATGGTTTTACAAATGGACGTTCATGTGTAACAAATTTGCTATCCATTTAATCCAGCTTAGTTGAGGCAGTTGATAGTGGTAAGGTTTGTGATGTTGTGTACCTTGACTTTAGCAAAGTTTTTGATACAGTGCCACATGAAAGACTGATTAAAAAGATAGAGGCTAGATAGAGTATTGGGGGTGCCATATTAAGATGGATTAGGGCATTGTTATACCAAAGGAAACAGAGAGTTAGTATAAATGGGGTTAAGTCAGAGTGGAAAAATGTTGTAAGTGGAGTGCCTCATGGCTCTGTATTGGGACCTGTGTTGTTTATAATATATATAAATGATTTAGATTCGGGTTTGAGTAGCAACATTTGCAAATTTGCCAATGATACAAAAATCGGTAGGGAAATTAGCACCGAAGAAGACTCGCTATCACTTCAAGTTGATCTAAATAGGGTGTTGAAATGGTCAAAAGATTGGCAGATGCAGTTTAATGCTGATAAATGTAAAGTTCTGAGGCTAGGTAATGATGATAGAGTTACAAGATACGAGCTAGATGATGTTGAGATTGCAAAGTCGGATTGCGAAAGGGATCTGGGAGTTACGATTAGTAAAAATTTAAAACCAAAGGATCAATGCATGAATGTTCGTAATAAGGCAAATAGGACACTGGGATTAATTAATCGAAGCCTTAGTAACAAGACACCTGGTGTTGTTCTTCAGCTATACCTTGCTCTGGTTAGGCCCAATTTAGATTATGCAGTTCAGTTTTGGTCGCCGTGCTATAGAATGGATATAAATTCACTTGAACGTGTCCAGCGTAGGATGACAAAGTTAATTCCCCAAATTAGAAACATGTCAAATGAAGAAAGATTAACAAAGCTTAAATTGCAAATTGTGTACGGAAATCGACTTGTGTGAATTGTAAGAAATACAGTCCACTTTTAACCATCAAACAAATTACTATCGCAATATATAAATTAACGTAATATAAATTACCATATAAACTCATATAAATTAAATAAATATAAATCTCACAGGTCGGATCCCCATATCAATGGTCAACTTCGCCCTGGATCCATATTAAATGGTCCACAAGGACCAGAAATACTACACTAGTCCATCAGATTGAATAAACAAGTGTAATAATTAATGAACAATACATTATCAGTCGAGGACCAGCCGCGCGTGATTCTCAGTGCACGCAGCCCCTCAGGACACCCAGCCCCTCAGGACACCCAGCCCATCAGGACACCCAGCCTCTCTGGACACCCAGCCCCTCAGGACACCCAGCCTCAGGACACCCAGCCCCTCAGGACACCAGCCCTCTCAGGACACCCAGCCCCTCAGGACACCCCCCCTCAGGGCACCAGCCGCTCAGGACACCCAGCCCCTCAGGACACCCAGCCCCTCAGGACACCCAGCCTCTCAGGACACCCAGCCCCTCAGGACACCCAGCCCCTCAGGACACCCAGCCTCTCAGGACACCCAGCCCCTCAGGACACCCAGCCTCTAAGGACACCCAGCCCTCAGGACACCCAGCCTCCTCAGGACACCCAGCCCTCAGGAGGACACCCAGCCTCTCAGGACACCCACCCCTCAGGACACCCAGCCTCTCAGGACACCCAGCCCCTCAGGACACACCCAGCCCCTCAGGACACCCAGCCTCTCAGGACACCCAGCCCCTCAGGACACCCAGCCCCTCAAAACATCCAGTCCCCTCAGGACATCCAGCCCCTCAGGACACCCAGCCCTCAGGACACCCAGCCCCTCAGGACACCCAGCCTCTCAGGACACCCAGCCCCTCAGGACACCCAGCCTCTCAACACCCAGCCCCTCAGGACACCCAGCCTCTCAGGACACCGCCCCTCAGGACACCCAGCCCTCAGGACACCCAGCCCCTCAGGACACCCCCAGCCCCTCAGGACACCCAGCCTCTCAGGACACCCAGCCCCTCAGGACACCCAGCCCCTCAAAACATCCAGTCCCCTCAGGACACCCAGCCCCTCAGGACACCCAGCCCCTCAGGACACCCAGCCCTTCAGGACACCAAGCCCTTCAGGACACCCAGCCCTCGCCCCTCAGGACATCCAGCCCCTCAGGACACCCAGCCTCTCAGGACACCCAGCCCTTCAGGACACGCAGCCCCTCAGGACACCCAGCCCCTCAGGCAACCCATCTTCTCAGGACACCCAGCCCCTAAGGACACCCAGCCCCTCAGGACACCCAACCTCTCAGGACACCCAGCCCTTCAGGACACCCAACCTCTCAAGACACCCAGCCCCTCAGGACACCCACCCCTCAGGACACCCAGCCCCTCAGAACACCCAGCCCTTCAGGACACCCAGCCCCTCAGGACACCCAGCCCCTCAGGACACGCAGCCCCTCAGGACACCCATCCCCTCAGCACACCCATCTTCTCAGGACACCCACCCCTCAGGACACCCAGCCCTCAGGACACCCATCTTCTCAGGACACCCAGCCCCTCAGGACACCCAACCCCTCAGGACACCCAACCTCTCAGGACACCCAGCCCCTCAGGACACCCAGCCCCTCAGGCCACCCAGCCCCTCAGGACACCCATCTTCTCAGCACCCAGCCCTCAGGACACCCAGCCCCTCAGGACACCCAGCCCCTCAGGACACCCAGCCCCTCAGGACACCCAGCCCCTCAGGACCCAACCCCTCAGGACACCCAGCCCCTCAGGACACCCATCTTCTCAGGACACCCAGCCTGTCAGGACCCCAGCCCCTCAGGACACCCAACCTCTCAGGACACCCAGCTCCTCAGACACCCAACCTCTCAGGACACCCAGCCCCTCAGGACACCCAGCTTCTCAGGACACCCAGCCCCTCAGGACACCCAACCTCTCAGGACACCCAGCCCCTCAGGACACCCACCCCCATCCCTTCAGGACACCCATCCATTCAGAACCCCCAGCCCCTCAGGACACCCAACCTCTCAGGACACCCAGCCCCTCAGGACACCCAGCCTCTTCAGGACACCCAAGCCCCTCAGACACCCATCCCTTCAGGACACCCATCCCCTCAGGACACCCAGCCTCTCAGGACACCCAGCCCTCTCAGGACACCCAGCCCCTCAGGACACCCAGCCCCTCAGGACACCCAGCCCCTCAGGACACCCAGCCCNAACATCGTGGTCATCATAACATTACAGGCCTCCAGGACGCTACTGCAGTAGCTGATCTAGTAGAACATATAATGAACCATCATATTTAATGTTGGCACTGTGTAGTTCACCTCGAGGAGTTACTTTATGAAATGTCCCCTCTACCACAACACCCCAATGGTTGATGTGTACGCTGCTCATGACCTGGACAAACTCTACCACAACACCCCAATGGTTGATGAGTACGCTGCTCATGACCTGGACAAACTCTACCACAACACCCCAATGGTTGATGAGTACGCTGCTCATGACGTGGACAAACTCTGCCACAACACCCCAATGGTTGATGAGTACGCTGCTCATGACCTGGACAAACTCTACCACAACACCCCAATGGTTGATGAGTACGCTGCTCATGACGTGGACAAACTCTGCCACAACACCCCAATGGTTGATGAGTACGTTGCTCATGACCTGGACAAACTCTGCCACAACACCCCAATGGTTGATGAGTACGCTGCTCATGACGTGGACAATCTCTACCACAACAACCCAATGGTTGATGAGTACGCTGCTCATCACCTGGTCAAACTCTCAACCTTCCTCTCAATGGCTCGTCGTGGAAACTAGACACTTCCAGTCTGGCTCAGTATCCTCAAACCCATCAAGGGGCCAGATTTACGAAGCAGTTACGCAAGTACTTACGAACGTGTATATCATTCCTCAGTCTTTGACGGCTTTTGTTATAGTTATTAAAAAATTTACAAATATTAAAACATCCCAATCAACTATCGTTATTGTTATAAACAGCCTCCTGGCGCTTCGGAGCTCATTAACTGTTTAATAATTGTAAACAAAGCTGCTGAAGATTGAGAAAAGACGTACAAGTTCGTAAGTGCTTGCGTAACTGCTGCGTGAATCTGGCCTCTGGCAGATTATTACCTATCCCTCCTGTCTTCTTTTTTGGTGTAAGATAACCTATTAATTAAATTCTTGCAGATACCAAATATCACAATTTAAGATGATTGTTCCTGGTTTGAAGAATGCTTAAGAGGTATTCTCTAGCAAGAAATCTTCTAGTTTGGGTAACCCCATCATTGAGCAAACAGGTACAATTCTCCTTGACAAAGCAACATCAGCCTGTGATATTATCACCCGCCTCAAAGTTGTTAGTGCTCCTCATGCAGGGGATTTTCCTTTGATGGCATGTCTTCAAAAAAGCATATTTGCTACATTAGAATACCTGCCATTATGATATTGCAGTCTTTCATGCTACTACTCAGCCTTATTTAATTTAATTTAATTCACTGTTTCAGGGTACAGGAAGCCAGAGTTTATTGATACACGTTGGGTTTATGTCGAGGTCCCCATTCCCTCCCGCCCCTCCTCAGTCGAATTACTGAACCCACTCCATGATGCAACCTCACAACAAGCTGACTAACTCCCAAGCACCTACTTACTGCTAGGTAAACGGAACCATTAGGTGAAAGGAAATGTGCCAAACCATTTCTGTCCCGCCCGGGATAAGCCATATTTATCCTCGTAATATTTGATTCATGTTAGGAATCTGTAACTTATATGATGAGGGTGTTATCAGGTTATATATTTTATTCATTCAAACAAAATGGCATTATGTGACGTTCAGTAAATTTTCTGTGCCAAGACACATATAGAAAATGTTGATATTGAGTATGGCTGAAAGTGTTAAGTCAAAGATTCTTGTATGAATCATCGTTACATGGATTACTTTAGTTTAGTAGGATGTTGATAAAAAAAAATTTCAAAGTTCCTTTTCGTTTTATTGGGACTGACGTGCGTCGCTACAGGACGCATTTCGTCAAAACTGCCAACATCTTCGGAAGAAGACAATATGTGACTACAAATTAGCAGGTATTGCAATATATGCATCATGAACGACGAGATGAGGTGACGTGTTACTCAGGCAAAGTCATTGGCCATTCTTGAAGACTAAATCACACACCAAAAGATGAAGAGACGACGACGACGTTTAGGTCCATCCTGGACCATTATCAAATCGATGACCATTATCACATACGACTTGATAATGATCCAGGACGGACCGAAACGTCGTCGCTTCTCAATCTTCTGATGTGTGGTTGGGTCATCATATCTTCAGTTACGTTACAGTGACTCATCATCTGCATTGGACATTCTTCCTTTAAAAACTCATTGGTCCACGTTAATAATGACTTTTAATCTGTATAACAATAATGTTTGTGTTGGCTGCGGTTCGTGCCAGCTGGCTGTGGTGAGGCCAACATCGTGGTGCCAGACTCCAAGATCGTGAACGGGTCGGACGCCTCGCCTGGAGAGTTCCCATACCAGGTGCACTTGATCCCCATCATTGCTGGAGTAGATTATGGGTGTGGCGGGTCTATCATCAAGAAGAGGTGGATACTGACCGCCGCCCACTGCTTCTTTGACGATGATGGGTAAGGTTTTTGTTAAATATTTCCTTTACATTTCACTTCCGTTTTGTCTGTAATGACAACGATGCTGCGAGTTTCACTAGTCTTATTAGGCCTTGTTATGAAAATATTAACCCACTATTTTGAAAACACCAGGAAACGTAGACTGTATAATTGGATCCCAACCCCAGATCCTCTTCTGCATTTCGATCCCGGGTTGGCATCCAAATATACAGTCTACATATCCTTGTGTTTTCAAAATAGTGGGGTTAATATTTTCAATTATTAGTGCGATATTGCACTTCATTCTCAAGGCTTATTATATTTAATTATTCATTACTGCTGCCCAAGGAATTATTTCTGGCGTTCTCTACGTCACTACAGAAGCGCTCTTCAGCGCAGTATTTCTTCTAAATAATACTTAACCTTACTTGAGTATTCCAGCATGAATAATTCCCGTCAACATTATATTGTTGTCTCGTGCAGCAACAGAGCAACACGTGTGACTGTGGGGGTCGGGTCCATCTTCACGGAAGGCTTGACGCAAGTCACCACCAAACAGTTCATCACCCACCAGAGTTATGACCCTACAACTTTCGTAAGGATATACTTTCATTCATTCATTCTAGTTTAAATATTGGGATTATTTTTGTCGTGAAAATTCTCAAGAAATGTTGTTCAATGAAATTTCATTGTCCATGAATTCTTTCCTCAACGATACTGTTCCACTTAAGGAGGAATTTGGGTACTTGCAAATTATTGACAGCAGGAATTTCTGTTAATTTTATCAAGATCAGTGAATAATAGTGCATATTACTATAAGATTTTTTTTTAAAGTTATTTAGTTTTTTAGTTGTGTAGGTGGCGGGCCGTGCCAGTAATCATCGTGTGGTGTGAATGTGTTACAGGCACGTTGTTCCCTTTATAATTTTGGTGACCCTGAAAAGCCTATGTTCATCCCGTACCCCACACCATTCCCTCTGCCTATTTGGGGGAGACTAGCCATAGCGTCTGACCTCCAACGTTGGACAGAGAGACACACTCACTTATAGTATAGGTATAAGGGGAAACCCGGCGGGGCCTCCGACTGTCTGTATCTCCCTCGCCCAACATTCCCTCACCTTCCTGGCGCCCCCCCCCTTCCCACCCTCTCCTCTCCCTCCCCCACCCCCCCTTCTCTTGTCAGGGTCTTTCCCCTCTCCCTCTCTCTCAAAATAATAAGAGCAAGTGTCAGTTACGTGTTTCATGGTGCTAACAGCTACAGTCAAAGTTGATTTTCTCGAAGTCGTTGAATTGTGTTGCATATTATTATAAAAAAATATTTGTTTTAAATCTATTTAGCAAGTCATAGCTAGCAGGCAGCAGGCGGTAGGAGGAGGATATTGATGTTGTGTGTTTCATGGTGCTATGACCAAAGTATGAATACCAGGAAATTTCGTTTAATGTTCCAGACAAAGGTGAATCATTGTTTTCTACATTTATTCTCAAAATATTTAGCCAGGCATATCTGGCGGCCGGTGCCAAAAAACTGTCGTGGAGGTTAGTATGTCACCGTGCAAATGTGGTATGTTCTTCCTTGAAAAGAATGCAAAGAGGAGCTTAGAGAGCCATTGTCTACAATAATTAATAAATCATTACAGTTAGGCAGAGTGCCAGAGTCGCTGACGGTTGTTAATGTGGTAACAATATTCAAGAGAGGAGATAGATCATCATACAATGGTGTTCAATACAATATACACACTCGCCATACAGTCAGTTGAAGTCAAGCTCCGTGACACTCGCCATACAGTCAGTTGAAGCCAAGCCCCGTGACACTCCCATACAATCAGTTGAAGCAAGCCCCGTGACACTCGCCATACAGTCAATTGAAGCCAAGCTCGTGACACTCGCAATACAATCAGTTGAAGTCAAGCCCCGTGACACTGCAATACAATCAGTTGAGTCAAGCCCGTGACACTCGCAATACAACCAGTTGAAGCCAAGCCCCGTGACACTCGCAATACAATCAGTTGAATCAAGCCCCGTGACACAGCAATACAATCAGTTGAAGTCAAGCCCCGTGACACTCGCAATACAATCAGTTGAAGTCAAGCCCCGTGACACAGCAATACAATCAGTTGAAGTCAAGCCCCGTGACACTCGCAATACAATCAGTTGAAGTCAAGCCCCGTGACACTCGTAATACAATCAGTTGAAGTCAAGCCCCGTGACACTCGCAATACAATCAGTTGAAGTCAAGCCCCGTGACACTCGCAATACAATCAGTTGAAGTCAAGCCCCGTGACACTCACAATACAATCAGTTGAAGCAAGCCCCGTGACACTCGCAATACAATCAGTTGAAGTCAAGCCCCGTGACACTCGCAATACAATCAGGTGAAGTCAAGCCCCGTGACACTCGCAATACAATCAGGTGAAGTCAAGCCCCGTGACACTCGCAATACAATCAGTTGAAGTCAAGCCCCGTGACACTCGTAATACAATCAGTTGAAGTCAAGCCCCGTGACACTCGCAATACAATCAGTTGAAGTCAAGCCCCGTGACACTCGCAATACAATCAGTTGAAGTCATGCCCCGTGACACTCGCAATACAATCAGTTGAAGTCATGCCCCGTGACACTCGCAATACAATAACAATTCACCGGGGAAGGTTGCATGAGGCAACCCGCAATTCTCTGCCTGCCAGCCTCGCACAGACACACAACCTATGTATAGAGAGATAAATATATATAAGACATGTCTTACTGCTTGCTGTTCATAATTACTTATTGTGTGTACCACACTGAGAAACTTAAGGATGGCCTCCTGTTTATGGTGTGGAGAGTCTGGCACCAGGGTGTCAGGAGCTGCCGTGGCACCAGGGTGTCAAGAGCTGCCGTGGCACCAGGGTGTCAAGAGCTGCCGTGGCACCAGGGTGTCAAGAGGTACCGTGGCACCAGGGTGTCAAGAGGTACCGTGGCACCAGGGTGTCAGGAGCTGCCGTGGCACCAGGGTGTCAAGAGCTGCCGTGGCACCAGGGTGTCAAGAGCTGCCGTGGCACCAGGGTGTCAAGAGGTACCGTGGCACCAGGGTGTCAAGAGGTACCGTGGCACCAGGGTGTCAGGAGCTGCCGTGGCACCAGGGTGTCAAGAGCTGCCGTGGCACCAGGGTGTCAAGAGGTACCGTGGCACCAGGGTGTCAAGAGGTACCGTGGCACCAGGGTGTCAGGAGCTGCCGTGGCACCAGGGTGTCAAGAGGTACCGTGGCACCAGGGTGTCAAGAGGTACCGTGGCACCAGGGTGTCAAGAGGTACCGTGGCACCAGGGTGTCAAGAGGTACCGTGGCACCAGGGTGTCAAGAGGTACCGTGGCACCAGGGTGTCAGGAGCTGCCGTGGCACCAGGGTGTCAAGAGCTGCCGTGGCACCAGGGTGTCAGGAGCTGCCGTGGCACCAGGGTGTCAAGAGCTGCCGTGGCACCAGGGTGTCAGGAGCTGCCGTGGCACCAGGGTGTCAGGAGCTGCCGTGGCACCAGGGTGTCAAGAGGTACCGTGGCACCAGGGTGTCATGAGGTACCGTGGCACCAGGGTGTCATGAGGTACCGTGGCACCAGGGTGTCAGGAGCTGCCGTGGCACCAGGGTGTCAAGAGGTACCGTGGCACCAGGGTGTCAAGAGGTACCGTGGCACCAGGGTGTCATGAGGTACCGTGGCACCAGGGTGTCAGGAGCTGCCGTGGCACCAGGGTGTCAAGAGGTACCGTGGCACCAGGGTGTCATGAGGTACCGTGGCACCAGGGTGTCAGGAGCTGCCGTGGCACCAGGGTGTCAAGAGGTACCGTGGCACCAGGGTGTCATGAGGTACCGTGGCACCAGGGTGTCAAGAGGTACCGTGGCACCAGGGTGTCAGGAGCTGCCGTGGCACCAGGGTGTCAGGAGCTGCCGTGGCACCAGGGTGTCAAGAGCTGCCGTGGCACCAGGGTGTCAAGAGGTACCGTGGCACCAGGGTGTCATGAGGTACCGTGGCACCAGGGTGTCAGGAGCTGCCGTGGCACCAGGGTGTCAAGAGGTACCGTGGCACCAGGGTGTCAAGAAGTACCGTGGCACCAGGGTGTCAAGAGGTACCGTGGCACCAGGGTGTCAGGAGCTGCCGTGGCACCAGGGTGTCAAGAGGTACCGTGGCACCAGGGTGTCAAGAGGTACCGTGGCACCAGGGTGTCAAGAGGTACCGTGGCACCAGGGTGTCAAGAGGTACCGTGGCACCAGGGTGTCATGAGGTACCGTGGCACCAGGGTGTCAAGAGCTGCCGTGGCACCAGGGTGTCAAGAGCTGCCGTGGCACCATTGTGTCAAGAGCTGCCGTGGCACCAGGGTGTCAAGAGCTGCCGTGGCACCAGGGTGTCAAGAGCTACCGTGGCACCAGGGTGTCAAGAGCTGCCGTGGCACCAGGGTGTCAAGAGCTACCGTGGCACCAGGGTGTCAAGAGCTGCCGTGGCACCAGGGTGTCACGAGTACCGTGGCACCAGGGTGTCAAGAGGTAATATACGTGCTGACACTGGCGCCAAAGTCCCGGACATGATAAATAGTGTCATGATGACATGACACTATTTTTCCGGTATACAATTTAACTCTTCAAGTTAATAATTGTAGATGGCTGTGATGTGTTAAGTTCTATTGTTTTATTAACAAACTGTAGAGTAACTTAAGGTTTATGAGGCAAAATTAAAGTTCAGCACATCAATGAATACTATTTAGGTATTATGGGAATCAATTATAACTGTAAATTATATATTAATTAAAGTACCATAATGATGATATAGGGCAACCCTCACTCCGCACTATACATAGTGATCTCTCCCTCAGGCAAATGACATCGCCCTGGTGGAGCTGGCTAGGAACCTGCCCTTCGACACCAACCCTGACGTGCAGCCCATCTGTCTGGGGCAGGAGAGTGACATACCCTACGGGGGCACGGTCGTCGTTAGTGGCTGGGGTGCACTGGCTTATGGTACGTGTGTGAGACTCTTGATCCAGTTCGTCTGGCTGTGGAGCTTATTTTTCACTGTTAAGTTACTTAGCCCCGTGTTGGGCGCCAGAGGTGATATTCTACTCCACCTGGCTATGGATAGTTTACTGTAAAGTGCCTTAGCCCCAATATGCTAAGCCAGATGTGAGCTATTTCTTCCTGGTTAAGGCAAACGCACACAGGCCCCATGCAGGGAAGCCTGATGTGAAATTGGCAATCCGGAAGGTGAGAGGCGTGAGTAAACGCCGAAGGTCCCGTTCTACAGACGGAGGTGAAGACCAGGGGGATTTACACTTCCACAATGAAGCCCTAGAAACAACAAATGAACAAATAGTGTTCATTGTAGTGTATTGTAGTGTAGTGTAATGCAGCCCAAGAACTTTACCTCACTAGGTACACAGCCCCACAATTTACGTTAATTCAAGAGTGTCACTACAAATATGTCAAACACCACTGTTGCGGTAAGTCTTCTTGACCCACCACCTGATAGGTGTAAAGAGACACAAGGCCTCGACCCACTGGACATGTCATCAACCACAGTTATCTAACGTGAAACACTTCATGCACACTCTTTGCAAAGAGCAAAACACTTCACTAACACAATGCATCAACAGATGTAAATGTGTACACAATAATGCCACTAAGACATACGACAACAACAACAACAATTGCAATTGTTATGACAATCAATGTCACCAAGAGAATCAAGCAACTACGATAAATCACGTCACTTGGCAACCAAAACAATTCAATTAATTATTAATTACTCAGTTAATTTACGTTAATTAATAATCAACAATTATGTTAATTACTGTCACTTGGACAGTCAACAAATCAATTAACAATTAATGACACTATCACTCAGACAAATGTCCAATCAAAAACAATTACGTTCATGACTCTACTGAAAACGTTAATAGCTTTTCGATAAGTAATCCGACGGATTATTTATTACTTGTACCTCAGACAAGCCACTAACCAGGTATTGCACTACACCACAATACACTAAACAATAATACACAAACGAGAATCAACACTTGTCCCAAAGACAAAACAATTCAGTGAGTAACAATGACAATTATGTGTCACATCAACACAGCACTCAATGACTTACTCAATTACTAGATATCTATAAAGAGATCACTAGATGTTAACACTAGATGTTAACAGCCTATGTTGTTGTTGTTGTTTTAGATTTAGCTACTCAGAACGAAATGTCCATGTAGCACGGGCTATAGCGAGCCCGTAATAGTGCTCGGTTATTCGCAATAACCTTGTTACTGTCATATTTGGGTCAATGTTTTAAATGGAGGTGGGGTTTCCTCTTTTCCCCCTTTCTTTTTCGCTTCTGTTTCAGCACACTGGTTTTAGTCTTGTTTAATTAACATTATCTTGGTGGCGGATGTAGATGCAGAATGTTCACTAGTGAGTCCCATTCCTCAACGGCTTTTCTAATCATTGTAGTCGCTGTGGAATTTACATATAATGCAGCTGCTGTCGTTGGATTAATGTTGAGTTTGATGCGCATGGTTTCAGTTGCCTCACATTCCAGTAAGTAATGCAATAGTGGCGCCTCTACATCTGTTTCGCAGATATAACACTCTTTAACTGTTGGACTTATTACCTCCCAGCAGCACTTGTAACCAGGTCTGAGTCTGTGTATGGCTACTGCAATGTTTCTGGATATCTTTTTGCCAGGCTTGAAAGAGTAGTACCCAGTGGCTTGTTCGTAGCACATTGCAGTGGATCTCCCTTTCGCTGCTTTCGCTCTGTGGCGACTTTTGATAGTTGGGAGTATTTTACTCTTGATTTGTCCCTTAATCTGTGAAGAACTTGGTGGTATTTTGACGTGTACAACAGGTAGAGCAGTGGCAGTATTTGCTGGTGAGTCTGTCTTTTCATTACCATCTATGCCAATGTGACTTGGTATCCAATTTAGGGTGACTGGATTGTATGCTTCTTTTCTATATATCGGATTTCTATGATGAGTTGTATATTTTCTCTCTATGCTGAATGGATAACAATGTCTGGAGCGAAGATTTAGAGTCGGTATGAATGATGACATCATGTAAATTATTCTCAATTGTATAATTTATAGCCTCCTTCAGGGCATATAATTCTGTTTGCAATGTTGAGTACCCACTATTCATGCTCCAGTAAGCTTCATGGTTGTTAGTGTAAACTACTGCCCCAGCAGAACCTTTTTCTTGATCAACTGATCCATCTGTGAAGATGTGAGTGGTTGTAGGCCTTGAGATGATTTCCATTTATTGTTCAGTGACTGCTTTGAGCATCTGCGAGTCACATGATGATTTTTTAACTGGTAATCCTTCAATGATTCAATCGAGTCTTTAGACTCGATTCTTTCCATGGAGGAGGCTGCCGAAAGTGTTGATATTGTATATCTTCCCTTTGTTTTTAATGGTCCAGATTATCCGTCCATGCACTTGTTCTATATTGAAGGTTTCTGTGAAGCGATCTGTGTATGCTATCTCTGATTGTCAGATTGTCAGTCAACAAGTTTTGCTGTTAATGGTGGCTGTTCTTTGATTTTCTAAGGCTGGTTAGTTGGTTTCCATTCTTAGATTCTCTCGACGCATCCATATAGGTGCTCCCAGCATTGTTCTGAGAGCATCATTTTGAGACACTTCCAGTTTCTCCCATTGGTTATCACTGAGGGATGTGAGAGCAGGGGCAGCATAGTCAATGAGTTACCTAACTGCTTGAACGTAGTATATTTTGAGTACTGGTAGAGATGCACCCTCACTAAGACTGGTCAGNCGATTCTTACAGGCTTTCCGCAGGTTTGCTTCACGTAGATCCTGTCCTAAGTTAATGATCTCAGACAATGGGTCCAACTTAGTGGCAGGAGAGCATGTCTGAGGAAAATCTGGACACATCCAAAGGTAGCACAGCCCTAAATCAACGGCAGGCCATTGGAAATTCTACCTCCTAGAGACCCATGGCACGGAGGCTTCTATGAACGCATGGTTGGTACGGTAAAACGTTCTCTACGGAAAACCCTACACCGCCAAAAGATTGACCTGCAGGAGCTTCAAACAGTAGTCATAGAGATAGAAGCACGAGTCAATAACCGACCACTTACCTACCTCTCTGATGATGGTTTGCAGCGTGAACCATTAAGTCCAGCTCATTTGATGTATGGTAGACCTCTCAAAACACTTGTGTCCCTTACGGACATGGAACCAGAGGATCCTTCATATGTCAAGAGAGTGATTTGGTTCAACGTTTCAAACATCTATCAAGGGTGATAAGTCGGTGGAATGACGTATGGACTCGAGAATACCTTACAGCTCTGAGAGAGTATCATTACGGGGCAAACAACCCCTACAACAGAATTAACTTGAACCCTGGTGACATAGTTCTGGTGGATAGTGATGGACCACGCTCAGAGTGCCTTTAGGTCAAATAGTCTCTGTTCATCCAGACAGCCAGGGCATCTTGAGAATAGTGAAAGTAAAATGCCGAGGCAACACTACCCTCAAAACTTTAGAGAAATTAGTTCCTTTAGAACTGGCCAGGAACGAAGACGTACAGCGACTTCCAGCACCCGATACGCCAGTACGGGACATACGTCCCCAAAGGACTGCAGCTCAACAATGTAAACTCAAATTAAAGCAGCATTATAATTCTGAAGGAGAAGAATAAAGTGATCGCAGTCCTCACCGGGACTTCGACCCGTGTTCTTCCCCCCCGGAATTATGTCGGGAAACCGACACACTCATACACAAATAGTATAGTCTTCCCTTAACAGTATCCTCTAAAATTAGAGAATGGGAGTCTCCGTGACGTCATCGACGTCGCCGCAGTATTTACATTATTAAACCACTGTTCATACAACAGTTTAATGTCTAAATTGAATAAAAAAGTGTTCAATAAGACTGAATATAATTATTAACACCAAAATATAGCTTGATTCCCTTGTTAACGTAAATTTAACTTAGAAGTAGAACACAATATTGGAACAACAAGGGAGGCAGAGCGTCTCTTACAGACGCCATGCTGACACGAAAACAATAACAATGGGGGCTCGCGTGTGTGTTGTGATAATGGCCACACAGGATAGACCTACTCTGCCTTAAGAAGCTGCCATAGCAACATCACTACTACAAATGAGAGCACTCCAGTATCCGTCTTGCCAAGTATTTGTTTATTATTCTAGTGCACTGATTAATATTCAAAGGGTATTAGCGGTTATGATATATGAACAACACCAACACCATGTACGTGTACCCCATTTTTACAGCCCTCACATACCATGTTATACCTGTATTGATATGTTTAGGGAAATGTACTAACTCCTTGCATCCCAAACAGGTAAATTGTGACTTGGAACAGCAAGTAGCTGAGCAGTAGAACTACACATGTACCTAGCTGTTGCCAGCCTTGAAGGCCTCCACAGCCGCCATTGGCACCATGAGGCACAGGGCCACACCCACATAGATGCTACCATGACACAGCCTTAGTGGGCCCTTACTACAGGCTCAGATAAGGCCATTCTAGTTATTGTAGTAGTAATATTCATAACTAGTAATAATTGTTGAAATAATAGTAGATTAGACCACCATATGTGGTATGACAAAATAATATAATTAAACTTAGGTAAACAATTTGTAGTTTAAGAAGGAGCCATTACAAAGTGGTTTAAGCTACAAATTGTCCCCCCAATTTGTGTGAGATTAATTTCAGGCAGTTTTAACAAGTACATACAGTCCACTCAATTTCTTACCTACTAAGAAAAAATAAGATAAACTTTAATTTACTGAAGTCAATTAAAAGAAGATATACTGCCTGGAGTTTTTACCACAATACCTGGTCATTATAATACCTTGTCATTATAATACCTGGTCATTATAATACCTGGTCATTATAATACCTGGTCATTATAATACCTGGTCATCATAATACCTGGTCATCATAATACCTGGTCATTTTAATACCTGGTCATTATAATACCTGGTCATTATAATACCTGGTCATTATAATACCTGGTCATTATAATACCTGGTCATCATAATATCTGGTCATCATAATACCTGGTCATTATAATACCTGGTCATTATAATACCTGGTCATTATAATACCTGGTCATTATAATACCTGGTCATCATAATACCTGGTCATCATAATACCTGGTCATTATAATACCTGGTCATTATAATACCTGGTCATTATAATACCTGGTCATCATAATACCTGGTCATTATAATACCTGGTCATTATAATACCTGGTCATTATAATACCTGGTCATTATAATACCTGGTCATTATAATACCTGGTCATCATAATACCTGGTCATCATAATACCTGGTCATTATAATACCTGGTCATTATAATACCTGGTCATTATAATACCTGGTCATTATAATACCTGGTCATCATAATACCTGGTCATTATAATACCTGGTCATCATAATATCTGGTCATCATAATACCTGGTCATTATAATACCTGGTCATCATAATACCTGGTCATTATAATACCTGGTCATCATAATACCTGGTCATTATAACATCATGGTCATCATAATACCTGGTCATCATAATATCTGGTCATTAATACCTGGTCATTATAATACCTGGTCATCATAATATCTGGTCATCATAATACCTGGTCATCATAATACCTGGTCATTATAACATCCTGGTCATCATAATACCTGGTCATCATAACATCCTGGTCATCATAACATCCTGGTCATCATAACATCCTGGTCATCATAACATCCTGGTCATCATAACATCCTGGTCATTATAATACCTGGTCATCATAACATCCTGGTCATTATAACATCCTGGTCATCATAATACCTGGTCATCATAACATCCTGGTCATCATAACATCCTGGTCATCATAACATCATGGTCATCATAACATCCTGGTCATCATAACATCCTGGTCATTATAACATCCTGGTCATCATAATACCTGGTCATCATAACATCCTGGTCATCATAACATCCTGGTCATCATAACATCCTGGTCATCATAACATCCTGGTCATCATAACATCCTGGTCATCATAATACCTGGTCATCATAATATCTGGTCATCATAACATCCTGGTCATCATAACATCCTGGTCATCATAACATCATGGTCATCATAATACCTGGTCATCATAATACCTGGTCATCATAATACCTGGTCATCATAATATCCTGATCATCAAAACATCCTGGTCATCATAACATCCTGGTCATCATAACATCATGGTCATCATAATATCCTGGTCATCATAACATCCTGGTTATCATAACATCCTGGTCATCATAACATCCTGGTCATCATAACATCATGGTCATCATAATATCCTGGTCATCATAACATCATGGTCATCATAATATCCTGGTCATCATAACATCATGGTCATCATAATATCCTGGTCATCATAATACCTGGTCATCATAACATCATGGTCATCATAATATCCTGGTCATCATAACATCATGGTCATCATAATATCCTGGTCATCATAACATCCTGGTTATCATAACATCCTGGTCATCATAACATCCGGTCATCATAACATCCTGGTCATCATAACATCATGGTCATCATAATATCCTGGTCATCATAACATCATTGTCATC
>WNGS01164858.1:71727675-71740156 GCA_020271785.1 Procambarus virginalis
GCTCTGGAGTGAGTGTAGTGTTGCTCTGGAGTGAGTGTAGTGTTGCTCTGGAGTGAGTGTAGTGTTGCTCTGGAGTGAGTGTAGTGTTGCTCTGGAGTGAGTGGTAGTGTTGCTCTGGAGTGAGTGTATGTGCAGCTCTGGAGTGAGTGTAGTGTTGCTCTGGAGTGAGTGTAGTGTTGCTCTGGAGTGAGTGTAGTGTTGCTCTGGAGTGAGTGTAGTGTTGCTCTGGAGTGAGTGTAGTGCAGCTCTGGAGTGAGTGTAGTGCCGCTCTGGAGTGAGTGTAGTGCCGCTCTGGAGTGAGTGTAGTGCCGCTCTGGAGTGAGTGTAGTGTTGCTCTGGAGTGAGTGTAGTGTTGCTCTGGAGTGAGTGTAGTGTTGCTCTGGAGTGAGTGTAGTGTTGCTCTGGAGTGAGTGTAGTCCGCTCTGGAGTGATATGTGCAGCTCTGGAGTGAGTGTAGTGTTGCTCTGGAGTGAGTGTAGTGTCGCTCTGGAGTGAGTGTAGTGCCGCTCTGGAGTGAGTGTAGTGCCGCTCTGGAGTGATGTGTGCAGCTCTGGAGTGAGTGTAGTGTTGCTCTGGAGTGAGTGTAGTGTTGCTCTGGAGTGAGTGTAGTGTTGCTCTGGAGTGAGTGTAGTGCCGCTCTGGAGTGATATGTGCAGCTCTGGAGTGAGTGTAGTGTTGCTCTGGAGTGAGTGTAGTGTCTGCTCTGGAGTGAGTGTAGTGCCGCTCTGGAGTGAGTGTAGTGTTGCTCTGGAGTGAGTGTAGTGTGCTCTGGAGTGAGTGTAGTGCCGCTCTGGAGTGAGTGTAGTGTTGCTCTGGAGTGAGTGTAGTGCCGCTCTGGAGTGAGTGTAGTGTTGCTCTGGAGTGAGTGTAGTGTTGCTCTGGAGTGAGTGTAGTGCCGCTCTGGAGTGAGTGTAGTGTTGCTCTGGAGTGAGTGTAGTGTTGCTCTGGAGTGATGTTGCAGCTCTGGAGTGAGTGTAGTGTTGCTCTGGAGTGAGTGTAGTGTTGCTCTGGAGTGATGTAGTGCAGCTCTGGAGTGAGTGTAGTGCAGCTCTGGAGTGAGTGTAGTGCAGCTCTGGAGTGAGTGTAGTGTTGCTCTGGAGTGAGTGTAGTGTTGCTCTGGAGTGATAGTGCAGCTCTGGAGTGAGTGTAGTGCCGCTCTGGAGTGATATGTGCAGCTCTGGAGTGAGTGTAGTGTTGCTCTGGAGTGAGTGTAGTGCCGCTCTGGAGTGAGTGTAGTGCCGCTCTGGAGTGATATGTGCAGCTCTGGAGTGAGTGTAGTGTTGCTCTGGAGTGAGTGTAGTGTTGCTCTGGAGTGAGTGTAGTGTCGCTCTGGAGTGAGTGTAGTGTTGCTCTGGAGTGAGTGTAGTGTTGCTCTGGAGTGAGTGTAGTGTTGCTCTGGAGTGAGTGTAGTTTTGCTCTGGAGTGAGTGTAGTGCCGCTCTGGAGTGAGTGTAGTGTCGCTCTGGAGGTAGTGCCGCTCTGGAGTGAGTGTAGTGTCGCTCTGGAGTGAGTGTAGTGTCGCTCTGGAGTGAGTGTAGTGTTGCTCTGGAGTGAGTGTAGTGTTGCTCTGGAGTGAGTGTAGTGTTGCTCTGGAGTGAGTGTAGTGTCGCTCTGGAGTGAGTGTAGTGTTGCTCTGGAGTGAGTGTTGTCGCTCTGGAGTGAGTGTAGTGTTGCTCTGGAGTGAGTGTAGTGCCGCTCTGGAGTGAGTGTAGTGTTGCTCTGGAGTGAGTGTAGTGCCGCTCTGGAGTGTGTAGTGCCGCTCTGGAGTGAGTGTAGTGTTGCTCTGGAGTGAGTGTAGTGTTGCTCTGGAGTGAGTGATATGTGCAGCTCTGGAGTGAGTGTAGTGTTGCTCTGGAGTGATATGTGCAGCTCTGGAGTGAGTGTAGTGTTGCTCTGGAGTGAGTGTAGTGTTGCTCTGGAGTGATATGTGCAGCTCTGGAGTGAGTGTAGTGTTGCTCTGGAGTGATATGTGCAGCTCTGGAGTGAGTGTAGTGTTGCTCTGGAGTGAGTGTAGTGTTGCTCTGGAGTGAGTGTAGTGTTGCTCTGGAGTGAGTGTAGTGCAGCTCTGGAGTGAGTGTAGTGTTGCTCTGGAGTGAGTGTAGTGTTGCTCTGGAGTGAGTGTAGTGTTGCTCTGGAGTGAGTGTAGTGTTGCTCTGGAGTGAGTGTAGTGCCGCTCTGGAGTGAGTGTAGTGTTGCTCTGGAGTGAGTGTAGTGTTGCTCTGGAGTGATATGTGCAGCTCTGGAGTGAGTGTAGTGTTGCTCTGGAGTGAGTGTAGTGTTGCTCTGGAGTGAGTGTAGTGTTGCTCTGGAGTGAGTGTAGTGTTGCTCTGGAGTGAGTGTAGTGCAGCTCTGGAGTGAGTGTAGTGCCGCTCTGGAGTGAGTGTAGTGCCGCTCTGGAGTGAGTGTAGTGCCGCTCTGGAGTGAGTGTAGTGTTGCTCTGGAGTGAGTGTAGTGTTGCTCTGGAGTGAGTGTAGTGTTGCTCTGGAGTGAGTGTAGTGTTGCTCTGGAGTGAGTGTAGTGTTGCTCTGGAGTGAGTGTAGTGCAGCTCTGGAGTGAGTGTAGTGTTGCTCTGGAGTGAGTGTAGTGTCGCTCTGGAGTGAGTGTAGTGCCGCTCTGGAGTGAGTGTAGTGCCGCTCTGGAGTGATATGTGCAGCTCTGGAGTGAGTGTAGTGTTGCTCTCGAGTGAGTGTAGTGTTGCTCTGGAGTGAGTGTAGTGTTGCTCTGGAGTGAGTGTAGTGCCGCTCTGGAGTGATATGTGCAGCTCTGGAGTGAGTGTAGTGTTGCTCTGGAGTGAGTGTAGTGTTGCTCTGGAGTGAGTGTAGTGCCGCTCTGGAGTGAGTGTAGTGTTGCTCTGGAGTGAGTGTAGTGTTGCTCTGGAGTGAGTGTAGTGCCGCTCTGGAGTGAGTGTAGTGTTGCTCTGGAGTGAGTGTAGTGCCGCTCTGGAGTGAGTGTAGTGTTGCTCTGGAGTGAGTGTAGTGTTGCTCTGGAGTGAGTGTAGTGCCGCTCTGGAGTGAGTGTAGTGTTGCTCTGGAGTGAGTGTAGTGTTGCTCTGGAGTGATATGTGCAGCTCTGGAGTGAGTGTAGTGTTGCTCTGGAGTGAGTGTAGTGTTGCTCTGGAGTGAGTGTAGTGCAGCTCTGGAGTGAGTGTAGTGCAGCTCTGGAGTGAGTGTAGTGCAGCTCTGGAGTGAGTGTAGTGTTGCTCTGGAGTGAGTGTAGTGTTGCTCTGGAGTGATATGTGCAGCTCTGGAGTGAGTGTAGTGCCGCTCTGGAGTGATATGTGCAGCTCTGGAGTGAGTGTAGTGTTGCTCTGGAGTGAGTGTAGTGCCGCTCTGGAGTGAGTGTAGTGCCGCTCTGGAGTGATATGTGCAGCTCTGGAGTGAGTGTAGTGTTGCTCTGGAGTGAGTGTAGTGTTGCTCTGGAGTGAGTGTAGTGTCGCTCTGGAGTGAGTGTAGTGTTGCTCTGGAGTGAGTGTAGTGTTGCTCTGGAGTGAGTGTAGTGTTGCTCTGGAGTGAGTGTAGTGTTGCTCTGGAGTGAGTGTAGTGCCGCTCTGGAGTGAGTGTAGTGTCGCTCTGGAGTGTAGTGCCGCTCTGGAGTGAGTGTAGTGTCGCTCTGGAGTGAGTGTAGTGTCGCTCTGGAGTGAGTGTAGTGTTGCTCTGGAGTGAGTGTAGTGTTGCTCTGGAGTGAGTGTAGTGTTGCTCTGGAGTGAGTGTAGTGTTGCTCTGGAGTGAGTGTAGTGCTGCTCTGGAGTGAGTGTAGTGTCGCTCTGGAGTGTAGTGCCGCTCTGGAGTGAGTGTAGTGTCGCTCTGGAGTGTAGTGCCGCTCTGGAGTGAGTGTAGTGTCGCTCTGGAGTGAGTGTAGTGTCGCTCTGGAGTGAGTGTAGTGTTGCTCTGGAGTGAGTGTAGTGTTGCTCTGGAGTGAGTGTAGTGTTGCTCTGGAGTGAGTGTAGTGTTGCTCTGGAGTGAGTGTAGTGTCGCTCTGGAGTGAGTGTAGTGTCGCTCTGGAGTGAGTGTAGTGTTGCTCTGGAGTGAGTGTAGTGTCGCTCTGGAGTGAGTGTAGTGTCGCTCTGGAGTGAGTGTAGTGTTGCTCTGGAGTGTAGTGTCGCTCTGGAGTGAGTGTAGTGTCGCTCTGGAGTGTAGTGTCGCTCTGGAGTGAGTGTAGTGTCGCTCTGGAGTGAGTGTAGTGTTGCTCTGGAGTGAGTGTAGTGTCGCTCTGGAGTGAGTGTAGTGTCGCTCTGGAGTGAGTGTAGTGTTGCTCTGGAGTGAGTGTAGTGTCGCTCTGGAGTGAGTGTAGTGTTGCTCTGGAGTGAGTGTAGTGTCGCTCTGGAGTGAGTGTAGTGTCGCTCTGGAGTGAGTGTAGTGTTGCTCTGGAGTGAGTGTAGTGTCGCTCTGGAGTGAGTGTAGTGTCGCTCTGGAGTGAGTGTAGTGTTGCTCTGGAGTGAGTGTAGTGTCGCTCTGGAGTGAGTGTAGTGTCGCTCTGGAGTGAGTGTAGTGTCGCTCTGGAGTGAGTGTAGTGTCGCTCTGGAGTGAGTGTAGTGTCGCTCTGGAGTGAGTGTAGTGTTGCTCTGGAGTGAGTGTAGTGTTGCTCTGGAGTGAGTGTAGTGTTGCTCTGGAGTGAGTGTAGTGTTGCTCTGGAGTGAGTGTAGTGCCGCTCTGGAGTGAGTGTAGTGTCGCTCTGGAGTGAGTGTAGTGTTGCTCTGGAGTGAGTGTAGTGTTGCTCTGGAGTGAGTGTAGTGCCGCTCTGGAGTGAGTGTAGTGTCGCTCTGGAGTGAGTGTAGTGTTGCTCTGGAGTGAGTGTAGTGCCGCTCTGGAGTGAGTGTAGTGTCGCTCTGGAGTGAGTGTAGTGTTGCTCTGGAGTGAGTGTAGTGTCGCTCTGGAGTGAGTGTAGTGCCGCTCTGGAGTGAGTGTAGTGTTGCTCTGGAGTGAGTGTAGTGTCGCTCTGGAGTGAGTGTAGTGCCGCTCTGGAGTGAGTGTAGTGTTGCTCTGGAGTGAGTGTAGTGTTGCTCTGGAGTGAGTGTAGTGCCGCTCTGGAGTGAGTGTAGTGTCGCTCTGGAGTGAGTGTAGTGTCGCTCTGGAGTGAGTGTAGTGCCGCTCTGGAGTGAGTGTAGTGTTGCTCTGGAGTGAGTGTAGTGTCGCTCTGGAGTGAGTGTAGTGCCGCTCTGGAGTGAGTGTAGTGTCGCTCTGGAGTGAGTGTAGTGCAGCTCTGGAGTGAGTGTAGTGCGCTCTGGAGTGAGTGTAGTGTTGCTCTGGAGTGAGTGTAGTGTTGCTCTGGAGTGAGTGTAGTGCCGCTCTGGAGTGAGTGTAGTGTTGCTCTGGAGTGAGTGTAGTGTTGCTCTGGAGTGAGTGTAGTGTCGCTCTGGAGTGAGTGTAGTGTTGCTCTGGAGTGAGTGTAGTGTTGCTCTGGAGTGAGTGTAGTGTTGCTCTGGAGTGAGTGTAGTGCCGCTCTGGAGTGAGTGTAGTGTTGCTCTGGAGTGAGTGTAGTGTTGCTCTGGAGTGAGTGTAGTGCCGCTCTGGAGTGAGTGTAGTGCCGCTCTGGAGTGAGTGTAGTGCCGCTCTGGAGTGAGTGTAGTGTTGCTCTGGAGTGAGTGTAGTGTTGCTCTGGAGTGAGTGTAGTGTTGCTCTGGAGTGAGTGTAGTGCCGCTCTGGAGTGAGTGTAGTGTTGCTCTGGAGTGAGTGTAGTGTTGCTCTGGAGTGAGTGTAGTGTTGCTCTGGAGTGAGTGTAGTGCCGCTCTGGAGTGATGTGTGCAGCTCTGGAGTGAGTGTAGTGCCGCTCTGGAGTGAGTGTAGTGCCGCTCTGGAGTGAGTGTAGTGTTGCTCTGGAGTGAGTGTAGTGTTGCTCTGGAGTGAGTGTAGTGTGCTCTGGAGTGAGTGTAGTGCAGCTCTGGAGTGAGTGTAGTGTTGCTCTGGAGTGAGTGTAGTGCCGCTCTGGAGTGAGTGTAGTGTTGCTCTGGAGTGAGTGTAGTGCCGCTCTGGAGTGAGTGTAGTGTTGCTCTGGAGTGAGTGTAGTGCCGCTCTGGAGTGAGTGTAGTGCCGCTCTGGAGTGAGTGTAGTGTTGCTCTGGAGTGAGTGTAGTGTTGCTCTGGAGTGAGTGTAGTGTTGCTCTGGAGTGAGTGTAGTGTTGCTCTGGAGTGAGTGTAGTGCCGCTCTGGAGTGAGTGTAGTGTTGCTCTGGAGTGAGTGTAGTGTCGCTCTGGAGTGAGTGTAGTGTTGCTCTGGAGTGAGTGTAGTGTTGCTCTGGAGTGAGTGTAGTGCAGCTCTGGAGTGAGTGTAGTGTTGCTCTGGAGTGAGTGTAGTGCCGCTCTGGAGTGAGTGTAGTGTTGCTCTGGAGTGAGTGTAGTGTTGCTCTGGAGTGAGTGTAGTGTTGCTCTGGAGTGAGTGTAGTGTTGCTCTGGAGTGAGTGTAGTGTTGCTCTGGAGTGAGTGTAGTGTTGCTCTGGAGTGAGTGTAGTGCCGCTCTGGAGTGAGTGTAGTGTTGCTCTGGAGTGAGTGTAGTGTTGCTCTGGAGTGAGTGTAGTGCCGCTCTGGAGTGAGTGTAGTGTTGCTCTGGAGTGATAGTGCAGCTCTGGAGTGAGTGTAGTGCCGCTCTGGAGTGAGTGTAGTGCAGCTCTGGAGTGAGTGTAGTGCCGCTCTGGAGTGAGTGTAGTGCCGCTCTGGAGTGAGTGTAGTGTTGCTCTGGAGTGAGTGTAGTGCCGCTCTGGAGTGAGTGTAGTGTTGCTCTGGAGTGAGTGTAGTGTTGCTCTGGAGTGAGTGTAGTGTTGCTCTGGAGTGAGTGTAGTGTTGCTCTGGAGTGAGTGTAGTGCCGCTCTGGAGTGAGTGTAGTGTTGCTCTGGAGTGAGTGTAGTGCCGCTCTGGAGTGAGTGTAGTGTTGCTCTGGAGTGAGTGTAGTGTTGCTCTGGAGTGATATGTGCAGCTCTGGAGTGAGTGTAGTGTTGCTCTGGAGTGAGTGTAGTGTTGCTCTGGAGTGAGTGTAGTGCAGCTCTGGAGTGAGTGTAGTGCAGCTCTGGAGTGAGTGTAGTGCAGCTCTGGAGTGAGTGTAGTGTTGCTCTGGAGTGAGTGTAGTGTTGCTCTGGAGTGATATGTGCAGCTCTGGAGTGAGTGTAGTGCCGCTCTGGAGTGATATGTGCAGCTCTGGAGTGAGTGTAGTGTTGCTCTGGAGTGAGTGTAGTGCCGCTCTGGAGTGAGTGTAGTGCCGCTCTGGAGTGATATGTGCAGCTCTGGAGTGAGTGTAGTGTTGCTCTGGAGTGAGTGTAGTGTTGCTCTGGAGTGAGTGTAGTGTCGCTCTGGAGTGAGTGTAGTGTTGCTCTGGAGTGAGTGTAGTGTTGCTCTGGAGTGAGTGTAGTGTTGCTCTGGAGTGAGTGTAGTTTTGCTCTGGAGTGAGTGTAGTGCCGCTCTGGAGTGAGTGTAGTGTCGCTCTGGAGTGTAGTGCCGCTCTGGAGTGAGTGTAGTGTCGCTCTGGAGTGAGTGTAGTGTCGCTCTGGAGTGAGTGTAGTGTTGCTCTGGAGTGAGTGTAGTGTTGCTCTGGAGTGAGTGTAGTGTTGCTCTGGAGTGAGTGTAGTGTTGCTCTGGAGTGAGTGTAGTGCTGCTCTGGAGTGAGTGTAGTGTCGCTCTGGAGTGTAGTGCCGCTCTGGAGTGAGTGTAGTGTCGCTCTGGAGTGTAGTGCCGCTCTGGAGTGAGTGTAGTGTCGCTCTGGAGTGAGTGTAGTGTCGCTCTGGAGTGAGTGTAGTGTTGCTCTGGAGTGAGTGTAGTGTTGCTCTGGAGTGAGTGTAGTGTTGCTCTGGAGTGAGTGTAGTGTTGCTCTGGAGTGAGTGTAGTGTCGCTCTGGAGTGAGTGTAGTGTCGCTCTGGAGTGAGTGTAGTGTTGCTCTGGAGTGAGTGTAGTGTCGCTCTGGAGTGAGTGTAGTGTCGCTCTGGAGTGAGTGTAGTGTTGCTCTGGAGTGTAGTGTCGCTCTGGAGTGAGTGTAGTGTCGCTCTGGAGTGTAGTGTCGCTCTGGAGTGAGTGTAGTGTCGCTCTGGAGTGAGTGTAGTGTTGCTCTGGAGTGAGTGTAGTGTCGCTCTGGAGTGAGTGTAGTGTCGCTCTGGAGTGAGTGTAGTGTTGCTCTGGAGTGAGTGTAGTGTCGCTCTGGAGTGAGTGTAGTGTTGCTCTGGGTGAGTGTAGTGTCGCTCTGGAGTGAGTGTAGTGTCGCTCTGGAGTGAGTGTAGTGTTGCTCTGGAGTGAGTGTAGTGTCGCTCTGGAGTGAGTGTAGTGTCGCTCTGGAGTGAGTGTAGTGTTGCTCTGGAGTGAGTGTAGTGTCGCTCTGGAGTGAGTGTAGTGTCGCTCTGGAGTGAGTGTAGTGTCGCTCTGGAGTGAGTGTAGTGTCGCTCTGGAGTGAGTGTAGTGTCGCTCTGGAGTGAGTGTAGTGTTGCTCTGGAGTGAGTGTAGTGTTGCTCTGGAGTGAGTGTAGTGTTGCTCTGGAGTGAGTGTAGTGTTGCTCTGGAGTGAGTGTAGTGCCGCTCTGGAGTGAGTGTAGTGTCGCTCTGGAGTGAGTGTAGTGTTGCTCTGGAGTGAGTGTAGTGTTGCTCTGGAGTGAGTGTAGTGCCGCTCTGGAGTGAGTGTAGTGTCGCTCTGGAGTGAGTGTAGTGTTGCTCTGGAGTGAGTGTAGTGCCGCTCTGGAGTGAGTGTAGTGTCGCTCTGGAGTGAGTGTAGTGTTGCTCTGGAGTGAGTGTAGTGTCGCTCTGGAGTGAGTGTAGTGCCGCTCTGGAGTGAGTGTAGTGTTGCTCTGGAGTGAGTGTAGTGTCGCTCTGGAGTGAGTGTAGTGCCGCTCTGGAGTGAGTGTAGTGTTGCTCTGGAGTGAGTGTAGTGTTGCTCTGGAGTGAGTGTAGTGCCGCTCTGGAGTGAGTGTAGTGTCGCTCTGGAGTGAGTGTAGTGTCGCTCTGGAGTGAGTGTAGTGCCGCTCTGAGTGAGTGTAGTGTTGCTCTGGAGTGAGTGTAGTGTCGCTCTGGAGTGAGTGTAGTGCCGCTCTGGAGTGAGTGTAGTGTCGCTCTGGAGTGAGTGTAGTGCAGCTCTGGAGTGAGTGTAGTGCCACTCTGGAGTGAGTGTAGTGTTGCTCTGGAGTGAGTGTAGTGTTGCTCTGGAGTGAGTGTAGTGCCGCTCTGGAGTGAGTGTAGTGTTGCTCTGGAGTGAGTGTAGTGTTGCTCTGGAGTGAGTGTAGTGTCGCTCTGGAGTGAGTGTAGTGTTGCTCTGGAGTGAGTGTAGTGTTGCTCTGGAGTGAGTGTAGTGTTGCTCTGGAGTGAGTGTAGTGCCGCTCTGGAGTGAGTGTAGTGTTGCTCTGGAGTGAGTGTAGTGTTGCTCTGGAGTGAGTGTAGTGCCGCTCTGGAGTGAGTGTAGTGCCGCTCTGGAGTGAGTGTAGTGCCGCTCTGGAGTGAGTGTAGTGTTGCTCTGGAGTGAGTGTAGTGTTGCTCTGGAGTGAGTGTAGTGTTGCTCTGGAGTGAGTGTAGTGCCGCTCTGGAGTGAGTGTAGTGTTGCTCTGGAGTGAGTGTAGTGTTGCTCTGGAGTGAGTGTAGTGTTGCTCTGGAGTGAGTGTAGTGCCGCTCTGGAGTGATATGTGCAGCTCTGGAGTGAGTGTAGTGCCGCTCTGGAGTGAGTGTAGTGCCGCTCTGGAGTGAGTGTAGTGTTGCTCTGGAGTGAGTGTAGTGTTGCTCTGGAGTGAGTGTAGTGTTGCTCTGGAGTGAGTGTAGTGCAGCTCTGGAGTGAGTGTAGTGTTGCTCTGGAGTGAGTGTAGTGCCGCTCTGGAGTGAGTGTAGTGTTGCTCTGGAGTGAGTGTAGTGCCGCTCTGGAGTGAGTGTAGTGCCGCTCTGGAGTGAGTGTAGTGTTGCTCTGGAGTGAGTGTAGTGTTGCTCTGGAGTGAGTGTAGTGTTGCTCTGGAGTGAGTGTAGTGTTGCTCTGGAGTGAGTGTAGTGCCGCTCTGGAGTGAGTGTAGTGTTGCTCTGGAGTGAGTGTAGTGTCGCTCTGGAGTGAGTGTAGTGTTGCTCTGGAGTGAGTGTAGTGTTGCTCTGGAGTGAGTGTAGTGCAGCTCTGGAGTGAGTGTAGTGTTGCTCTGGAGTGAGTGTAGTGCCGCTCTGGAGTGAGTGTAGTGTTGCTCTGGAGTGAGTGTAGTGTTGCTCTGGAGTGAGTGTAGTGTTGCTCTGGAGTGAGTGTAGTGTTGCTCTGGAGTGAGTGTAGTGTTGCTCTGGAGTGAGTGTAGTGTTGCTCTGGAGTGAGTGTAGTGCCGCTCTGGAGTGAGTGTAGTGTTGCTCTGGAGTGAGTGTAGTGTTGCTCTGGAGTGAGTGTAGTGCCGCTCTGGAGTGAGTGTAGTGTTGCTCTGGAGTGATATGTGCAGCTCTGGAGTGAGTGTAGTGCCGCTCTGGAGTGAGTATGTGCAGCTCTGGAGTGAGTGTAGTGCCGCTCTGGAGTGAGTGTAGTGCCGCTCTGGAGTGAGTGTAGTGTTGCTCTGGAGTGAGTGTAGTGTCGCTCTGGAGTGAGTGTAGTGCCGCTCTGGAGTGAGTGTAGTGTTGCTCTGGAGTGAGTGTAGTGCAGCTCTGGAGTGAGTGTAGTGTGCTCTGGAGTGAGTGTAGTGTCGCTCTGGAGTGAGTGTAGTGCCGCTCTGGAGTGAGTGTAGTGCCGCTCTGGAGTGAGTGTAGTGTCGCTCTGGAGTGAGTGTAGTGTCGCTCTGGAGTGAGTGTAGTGTTGCTCTGGAGTGAGTGTAGTGTCGCTCTGGAGTGAGTGTAGTGCCGCTCTGGAGTGAGTGTAGTGCCGCTCTGGAGTGAGTGTAGTGTTGCTCTGGAGTGAGTGTAGTGCCGCTCTGGAGTGAGTGTAGTGTCGCTCTGGAGTGAGTGTAGTGTCGCTCTGGAGTGAGTGTAGTGTTGCTCTGGAGTGAGTGTAGTGCAGCTCTGGAGTGAGTGTAGTGCAGCTCTGGAGTGAGTGTAGTGCAGCTATGGAGTGAGTGTAGTGTCGCTCTGGAGTGAGTGTAGTGCCGCTCTGGAGTGAGTGTAGTGCCGCTCTGGAGTGAGTGTAGTGTCGCTCTGGAGTGAGTGTAGTGTCGCTCTGGAGTGAGTGTAGTGTTGCTCTGGAGTGAGTGTAGTGCGCTCTGGAGTGAGTGTAGTGTCGCTCTGGAGTGAGTGTAGTGTCGCTCTGGAGTGAGTGTAGTGTTGCTCTGGAGTGAGTGTAGTGTCGCTCTGGAGTGAGTGTAGTGTCGCTCTGGAGTGAGTGTAGTGTTGCTCTGGAGTGAGTGTAGTGCCGCTCTGGAGTGAGTGTAGTGTCGCTCTGGAGTGAGTGTAGTGTCGCTCTGGAGTGAGTGTAGTGCCGCTCTTGAGTGAGTGAGTGTTGCTCTGGAGTGAGTGTAGTGGCGTCACTCTGGAGTGAGTGTAGTGTCGCTCTGGAGTGAGTGTAGTGCCGCTCTGGAGTGAGTGTAGTGTTGCTCTGGAGTGAGTGTAGTGTTGCTCTGGAGTGAGTGTAGTGCGCTCTGGAGTGAGTGTAGTGCTACTCTGGAGTGAGTGTAGTGCCGCTCTGGAGTGAGTGTAGTGCAGCTATGGAGTGAGTGTAGTGTTGCTCTGGAGTGAGTGTAGTGTTGCTCTGGAGTGAGTGTAGTGCCGCTCTGGAGTGAGTGTAGTGCAGCTATGGAGTGAGTGTAGTGTTGCTCTGGAGTGAGTGTAGTGTTGCTCTGGAGTGAGTGTAGTGTTGCTCTGGAGTGAGTGTAGTGCCGCTTGGAGTGAGTGTAGTGTCGCTCTGGAGTGAGTGTAGTGTTGCTCTGGAGTGAGTGTAGTGCCGCTCTGGAGTGAGTGTAGTGCAGCTATGGAGTGAGTGTAGTGGTGCTCTGGAGTGAGTGTAGTGTTGCTCTGGAGTGAGTGTAGTGCCGCTCTGGAGTGAGTGTAGTGCAGCTATGGAGTGAGTGTAGTGCCGCTCTGGAGTGAGTGTAGTGCAGCTATGGAGTGAGTGTAGTGCCGCTCTGGAGTGAGTGTAGTGCAGCTATGGAGTGAGTGTAGGACTGAACACCACAGTGGCATGTTGTTGCATGGTCATCCACACTTCCCTGGAAATAAACTTTCATCTGGGCTGTAGGAGACTCGAACGCGGACCCCACGCGTGTGAGGACTGAAAATCTATCGGGCGAAGGGGGGGAATGATCAGGTGAAAGCGCCAAGCCATTACGACTATATTGCACTGGGAAAGGGTCAGGATAATGATTTGGGACCGGACGCGGGGAAGGAATGGTGCCATTCACTTAGACTGTCGGGGAGTGAACGCCGACCTGCATGAAGCGGACCATCCAGCCCAAGTTGTTGGGTAAGAAGCAACAGAGACATCAGAAAAGATGTACTCAGTGTCAGAGTAAGGAATAAATAAATAAAATTCACTACGAAGTGAGGTTGTGAAGGCATTGTACATGGCTTCACAATTACGTGAGTACAGTTAGGTGAGTACACACACACCTGTACACACTTTCAATTACTCGCAGGTGCACACATATATATATT
>WNGS01164858.1:71747788-71765827 GCA_020271785.1 Procambarus virginalis
TTTTCTAATATCTCTGTGGCTCATTTGGGCACTCAGTTTCCACTTGTGTCTCCTAGTGCGTGTGCCCCTTGTGTTAAACAGCCTGTCTTTATCAACCCTGTCGATTCCCTGAGAATCTTGAATGTGGTGATCATGTCCCCCCTAACTCTTCTGTCTTCCAACGAAGTGAGGTTTAATTCCCGTAGTCTCTCCTCGTAGCTCATACCTCTCAGCTCGGGTACTAGTCTGGTGACAAACCTTTGAACCTTTTCCCGTTTAGTCTTATGCTTGACTAGATATGAACTCCATGCTGGAGCCGCATACTCCAGGATTGGTCTGACATATGTGGTATATAATGTTCTGAAAGATTCCTTACACAAGTTTCTAAAGGCCGTTCTTATGTTAGCCAACCTGGCATATGCTGCTGATGTTATCCTCTTGATATGAGCTTCAGGGGACAGGCCTGGCGTGATATCAACCCCCAGGTTAGAGGCCTGAGGTCTCTGACTCTTGAAGTATTTCATCTCCCAAATGATACCTTGTATCTGGTCTCCTGCTTCCTACCGCTATCTTCATTACATTACATTTGCTTGGTTAAACTCTAACAGCCATTTGTTCGACCATTCCTGCAGCTTGTCCAAGTCTTCTTGAAGCCTCAAGCTGTCCTCCTCGGTCTTAATCCTTCTCATAATTTTGGCGTCGTCAGCAAACATTGAGAGGAATGAGTCTATACCCTCTGGGAGATCATTTCGTATGTCAGAAACAGGATAGGTCCAAGTACAGAGCCCTGTGGCACTCCACTGGTGACTTCACGCCATTCTGAGGTCTCACCCCTCACTGTAACTCTCTGCTTCCTATTGCTTAGGTACTCCCTTATCCACTGGAGCGCCCTACCTGTTACTCTTGCCTGTTTCTCCAGCTTATGCATCAACCTTTTATGGGGTACTGTGTCAAAGGCTTTCCGACAGTCCAAAAAAATGCAGTCCGCCCATCCTTCTCTTTCTTGCTTAATCTTTGTCAGCTGATCGTAGAATTCTATCAAGCCTATAAGGCAAGATTTGTGTGTGTGTGTGTGTGTGTATGTGTACTCACTTATTTGTACTCACCTATTTGTGCTTGCGGGGGTTGAGCTTTGGCTCTTTGGTCCCGCCTCTCAACTATCAATCAACTGGTGAACAGATTCCTGAGCCTACTGGGCTCTATCATATCTACATTTGAAACTGTGTATGGAGCCAGCCTCCACCACATCACTGCCTAATGCATTCCATCCGGTAACTACTCTGACACTGAAAAAGTTCCTTCTAACGTCTCTGTGGCTCATGTGGGTACTCAGTTTCCACCTGTATCCCCTTGTTCGCGTCCCACCAGTGTTGAATAATTTATCCTTGATTACCCGGTCGATTCCTCTGAGGATTTTGTAGGTTGTGATCATGTCTCTCCTTCCTCTTCTGTCTTCCAGTGTCGTAAGGTCCATTTCCCACAGCCTTTTCTCATAACTCATGCCTCTTAGTTCTGGGATTAGTCTAGTGGCATACCTTTGGACTTTTTCCAGCTTCGTCTTGTGCTTGACAAGGTACGGGCTCCATGCTGGGGCCTCATACTCCAGGATTGGTCTTACATATGTGGTGTACAAGATTCTGAATGATTCCTTACACAGGTTCCTGAACGCTGTTCTGATGTTAGCCAGCCTCGCATATGCCGCAGACGTTATTCTTTTTATGTGGGCTTCAGGAGACAGGTTTGGTGTGATATTAACGCTCTGGAGTGATATGTGCAGCTCTGGAGTGAGTGTAGTGCCGCTCTGGAGTGAGTGTAGTGTTGCTCTGGAGTGAGTGTAGTGTTGCTCTGGAGTGAGTGTAGTGTTGCTCTGGAGTGAGTGTAGTGCCGCTCTGGAGTGAGTGTAGTGTTGCTCTGGAGTGAGTGTAGTGTTGCTCTGGAGTGAGTGTAGTGCCGCTCTGGAGTGAGTGTAGTGCCGCTCTGGAGTGAGTGTAGTGTTGCTCTGGAGTGAGTGTAGTGTTGCTCTGGAGTGAGTGTAGTGTTGCTCTGGAGTGAGTGTAGTGCCACTCTGGAGTGAGTGTAGTGTTGCTCTGGAGTGAGTGTAGTGTTGCTCTGGAGTGAGTGTAGTGCCGCTCTGGAGTGAGTGTAGTGTTGCTCTGGAGTGAGTGTAGTGTTGCTCTGGAGTGAGTGTAGTGCCGCTCTGGAGTGAGTGTAGTGTCGCTCTGGAGTGAGTGTAGTGTTGCTCTGGAGTGAGTGTAGTGTTGCTCTGGAGTGAGTGTAGTGTTGCTCTGGAGTGAGTGTAGTGTCGCTCTGGAGTGAGTGTAGTGTTGCTCTGGAGTGAGTGTAGTGTCGCTCTGGAGTGAGTGTAGTGTTGCTCTGGAGTGAGTGTAGTGCCGCTCTGGAGTGAGTGTAGTGTTGCTCTGGAGTGAGTGTAGTGCCGCTCTGGAGTGATATGTGCAGCTCTGGAGTGAGTGTAGTGTTGCTCTGGAGTGAGTGTAGTGTTGCTCTGGAGTGAGTGTAGTGCCGCTCTGGAGTGAGTGTAGTGTTGCTCTGGAGTGAGTGTAGTGTTGCTCTGGAGTGAGTGTAGTGTTGCTCTGGAGTGAGTGTAGTGTTGCTCTGGAGTGAGTGTAGTGTTGCTCTGGAGTGAGTGTAGTGCCGCTCTGGAGTGAGTGTAGTGTGCTCTGGAGTGAGTGTAGTGTTGCTCTGGAGTGAGTGTAGTGCCGCTCTGGAGTGAGTGTAGTGTTGCTCTGGAGTGATATGTGCAGCTCTGGAGTGAGTGTATGCGCTCTGGAGTGAGTATGTGCAGCTCTGGAGTGAGTGTAGTGTTGCTCTGGAGTGAGTGTAGTGTCGCTCTGGAGTGAGTGTAGTGCCGCTCTGGAGTGAGTGTAGTGCCGCTCTGGAGTGAGTGTAGTGCCGCTCTGGAGTGAGTGTAGTGTTGCTCTGGAGTGAGTGTAGTGTTGCTCTGGAGTGAGTGTAGTGCTGCTCTGGAGTGAGTGTAGTGTCGCTCTGGAGTGAGTGTAGTGTTGCTCTGGAGTGAGTGTAGTGTTGCTCTGGAGTGAGTGTAGTGCCGCTCTGGAGTGAGTGTAGTGCCGCTCTGGAGTGAGTGTAGTGTTGCTCTGGAGTGAGTGTAGTGTTGCTCTGGAGTGAGTGTAGTGCTGCTCTGGAGTGAGTGTAGTGTTGCTCTGGAGTGTAGTGCTGCTCTGGAGTGAGTGTAGTGTTGCTCTGGAGTGAGTGTAGTGTTGCTCTGGAGTGAGTGTAGTGCCGCTCTGGAGTGAGTGTAGTGTTGCTCTGGAGTGAGTGTAGTGCTGCTCTGGAGTGAGTGTAGTGCCGCTCTGGAGTGAGTGTAGTGTTGCTCTGGAGTGAGTGTAGTGTCGCTCTGGAGTGAGTGTAGTGCCGCTCTGGAGTGAGTGTAGTGTTGCTCTGGAGTGAGTGTAGTGCCGCTCTGGAGTGAGTGTAGTGTTGCTCTGGAGTGAGTGTAGTGTTGCTCTGGAGTGAGTGTAGTGTCGCTCTGGAGTGAGTGTAGTGCCGCTCTGGAGTGAGTGTAGTGCCGCTCTGGAGTGAGTGTAGTGCCGCTCTGGAGTGAGTGTAGTGCCGCTCTGGAGTGAGTGTAGTGTCGCTCTGGAGTGAGTGTAGTGCCGCTCTGGAGTGAGTGTAGTGCCGCTCTGGAGTGAGTGTAGTGTTGCTCTGGAGTGAGTGTAGTGCCGCTCTGGAGTGAGTGTAGTGTTGCTCTGGAGTGAGTGTAGTGTTGCTCTGGAGTGAGTGTAGTGTCGCTCTGGAGTGAGTGTAGTGTTGCTCTGGAGTGAGTGTAGTGCTGCTCTGGAGTGAGTGTAGTGCCGCTCTGGAGTGAGTGTAGTGTTGCTCTGGAGTGAGTGTAGTGCCGCTCTGGAGTGAGTGTAGTGTTGCTCTGGAGTGAGTGTAGTGCCGCTCTGGAGTGAGTGTAGTGCAGCTATGGAGTGAGTGTAGTGCCGCTCTGGAGTGAGTGTAGTGCAGCTATGGAGTGAGTGTAGTGCCGCTCTGGAGTGAGTGTAGTGCAGCTATGGAGTGAGTGTAGTGCAGCTATGGAGTGAGTGTAGTGCAGCTATGGAGTGAGTGTAGTGCAGCTATGGAGTGAGTGTAGTGCAGCTATGGAGTGAGTGTAGTGCCGCTCTGGAGTGAGTGTAGTGCAGCTCTGGAGTGAGTGTAGTGCAGCTATGGAGTGAGTGTAGTGCCGCTCTGGAGTGAGTGTAGTGCAGCTCTGGAGTGAGTGTAGTGCCGCTCTGGAGTGAGTGTAGTGCAGCTCTGGAGTGAGTGTAGTGCAGCTATGGAGTGAGTGTAGTGCAGCTATGGAGTGAGTGTAGTGCCGCTCTGGAGTGAGTGTAGTGCAGCTATGGAGTGAGTGTAGTGCCGCTCTGGAGTGAGTGTAGGACTGAACACCACCAGTGGCATGTTGTTGCATTGTCATCCACACTTCCCTGGAAATAAACATTTCATCTGGGCTGTAGGAGACTCGAACCGCGGACCCCACGCGTGTGAGACTGAAACTCTATCGGGCGAAGGGAGGAGGAATGATCAGGTGAAAGCGCCAAGCCATTACGACTATATTGCACTGGGAAAGGGTCAGGATAATGATTTGGGACCGGACGCGGGGAAGGAATGGTGCCAATTCACTTAGACTGTCGGGGAGTGAACGCCGACCTGCATGAAGCGAGACCATCCAGACCAAGTTGTTGGGTAAGAAGCAACAGAGACATCAGAAAAGATGTACTCAGTGTCAGAGTAAGGAATAAATAAATAAAATTCACTACGAAGTGAGGTTGTGAAGGCATTGTACATGGCTTCAAAATTACGTGAGTACAGTTAGGTGAGTACACACACACCTGTACACACTTTCAATTACTCGCAGGTGCACACATATATATATTTACTTGTGCATGTGTGTTTTTGTGTGAACGGAATTCGTTATAACACTGCGAACTNTGGAGTGAGTGTAGTGCAGCTCTGGAGTGAGTGTAGTGTCGCTCTGGAGTGTAGTGCGCTCTGGAGTGAGTGTAGTGTGCTCTGGAGTGAGTGTAGTGCCGCTCTGGAGTGAGTGTAGTGCCGCTCTGGAGTGAGTGTAGTGTGCTCTGGAGTGAGTGTAGTGTCGCTCTGGAGTGAGTGTAGTGCCGCTCTGGAGTGAGTGTAGTGTGCTCTGGAGTGAGTGTAGTGCCGCTCTGGAGTGAGTGTAGTGTTGCTCTGGAGTGAGTGTAGTGCCGCTCTGGAGTGAGTGTAGTGTTCGATTGGAGTGTAGTGCCGCTCTGGAGTGAGTGTAGTGTGCTCTGGAGTGAGTGTAGTGCCGCTCTGGAGTGAGTGTAGTGGTCGCTCTGGAGTGAGTGTAGTGTGCTCTGGAGTGAGTGTAGTGTTGCTCTGGAGTGAGTGTAGTGCCGCTCTGGAGTGAGTGTAGTGTGCTCTGGAGTGAGTGTAGTGCCGCTCTGGAGTGAGTGTAGTGCTACTCTGGAGTGAGTGTAGTGCCGCTCTGGAGTGAGTGTAGTGTTGCTCTGGAGTGAGTGTAGTGCCGCTCTGGAGTGAGTGTAGTGTTGCTCTGGAGTGAGTGTAGTGCCGCTCTGGAGTGAGTGTAGTGTCGCTCTGGAGTGTAGTGCCGCTCTGGAGTGAGTGTAGTGTTGCTCTGGAGTGAGTGTAGTGTCGCTCTGGAGTGAGTGTAGTGTCGCTCTGGAGTTGTGTAGGTCGCTCTGGAGTGAGTGTAGTGTTGCTCTGGAGTGAGTGTAGTGTTGCTCTGGAGTGAGTGTAGTGCGCTCTGGAGTGAGTGTAGTGTGCTCGGAGTGAGTGTAGTGTTGCTCTGGAGTGAGTGTAGTGCGCTCTGGAGTGAGTGTAGTGTTGCTCTGGAGTGAGTGTAGTGCCGCTCTGGAGTGAGTGTAGTGCCGCTCTGGAGTGAGTGTAGTGTTGCTCTGGAGTGAGTGTAGTTGCCTCTGGAGTGTTAGTGCGCTCTGGAGTGAGTGTAGTGCCGCTCTGGAGTGAGTGTAGTGTCGCTCTGGAGTGAGTGTAGTGTTGCTCTGGAGTGAGTGTAGTGTTGCTCTGGAGTGAGTGTAGTGCGCTCTGGAGTGAGTGTAGTGCCGCTCTGGAGTGAGTGTAGTGCCGCTCTGGAGTGGTGTAGTGTCGCTCTGGAGTGAGTGTAGTGTCGCTCTGGAGTGAGTGTAGTGCCGCTCTGGAGTGAGTGTAGTGTCGCTCTGGAGTGAGTGTAGTGCCGCTTGGAGTGAGTGTAGTGTTGCTTGGAGTGAGTGTAGTGTCGCTCTGGAGTGAGTGTAGTGCGCTCTGGAGTGAGTGTAGTGCCGCTCTGGAGTGAGTGTAGTGTTGCTCTGGAGTGAGTGTAGTGTTGCTCTGGAGTGAGTGTAGTGCCGCTCTGGAGTGAGTGTAGTGTGCTCTGGAGTGAGTGTAGTGTTGCTCTGGAGTGAGTGTAGTGCCGCTCTGGAGTGAGTGTAGTGCGCTCTGGAGTGAGTGTAGTGTCGCTCTGGAGTGAGTGTAGTGCCGCTCTGGAGTGAGTGTAGTGCCGCTCTGGAGTGAGTGTAGTGTCGCTCTGGAGTGAGTGTAGTGTTTGCTTGGAGTGAGTGTAGTGTTGCTCTGGAGTGAGTGTAGTGTGCTCTGGAGTGAGTGTAGTGGTGCTCTGGAGTGAGTGTAGTGTTGCTCTGGAGTGAGTGTAGTGTTGCTCTGGAGTGAGTGTAGTGCCGCTCTGGAGTGAGTGTAGTGTCGCTCTGGAGTGAGTGTAGTGTTGCTCTGGAGTGAGTGTAGTGCCGCTCTGGAGTGAGTGTAGTGTGCTCTGGAGTGAGTGTAGTGCTGCTCTGGAGTGAGTGTAGTGTTCTTGCTCTGGAGTGAGTGTAGTGTTGCTCTGGAGTGAGTGTAGTGTTGCTCTGGAGTGAGTGTAGTGTTGCTCTGGAGTGAGTGTAGTGTTGCTCTGGAGTGAGTGTAGTGTCTGCTCTGGAGTGAGTGTAGTGTTGCTCTGGAGTGAGTGTAGTGCTGCTCTGGAGTGAGTGTAGTGTTGCTCTGGAGTGAGTGTAGTGTGCTCTGGAGTGAGTGTAGTGCTGCTCTGGAGTGAGTGTAGTGTTGCTCTGGAGTGAGTGTAGTGTTGCTCTGGAGTGAGTGTAGTGCTGCTCTGGAGTGAGTGTAGTGTTGCTCTGGAGTGAGTGTAGTGTGCTCTGGAGTGAGTGTAGTGTTGCTCTGGAGTGAGTGTAGTGTGCTCTGGAGTGAGTGTAGTGTTGCTCTGGAGTGAGTGTAGTGTTGCTCTGGAGTGAGTGTAGTGCCGCTCTGGAGTGAGTGTAGTGTTGCTCTGGAGTGAGTGTAGTGCAGCTCTGGAGTGAGTGTAGTGCAGCTCTGGAGTGAGTGTAGTGCAGCTCTGGAGTGAGTGTAGTGCAGCTCTGGAGTGAGTGTAGTGCCGCTCTGGAGTGAGTGTAGTGCGCTCTGGAGTGAGTGTAGTGTCGCTCTGGAGTGAGTGTAGTGCGCTCTGGAGTGAGTGTAGTGTCGCTCTGGAGTGAGTGTAGTGCGCTCTGGAGTGAGTGTAGTGCCGCTCTGGAGTGAGTGTAGTGTTGCTCTGGAGTGAGTGTAGTGTCGCTCTGGAGTGAGTGTAGTGCCGCTCTGGAGTGAGTGTAGTGTGCTCTGGAGTGAGTGTAGTGCCGCTTGGAGTGAGTGTAGTGCCGCTCTGGAGTGAGTGTAGTGTCGCTCTGGAGTGAGTGTAGTGTCGCTCTGGAGTGAGTGTAGTGCCGCTCTGGAGTGAGTGTAGTGTGCTATGGAGTGAGTGTAGTGTTGCTCTGGAGTGAGTGTAGTGTTGCTCTGGAGTGAGTGTAGTGTTGCTCTGGAGTGAGTGTAGTGCAGCTCTGGAGTGAGTGTAGTGCCGCTCTGGAGTGAGTGTAGTGCAGCTCTGGAGTGAGTGTAGTGCGCTCTGGAGTGAGTGTAGTGCAGCTCTGGAGTGAGTGTAGTTTGCTCTGGAGTGAGTGTAGTGCCGCTCTGGAGTGAGTGTAGTGCCGCTCTGGAGTGAGTGTAGTGCCGCTCTGGAGTGAGTGTAGTGCCGCTCTGGAGTGAGTGTAGTGCCGCTCTGGAGTGAGTGTAGTGCCGCTCTGGAGTGAGTGTAGTGCAGCTATGGAGTGAGTGTAGTGCCGCTCTGGAGTGAGTGTAGTGCCGCTCTGGAGTGAGTGTAGTGTTGCTCTGGAGTGAGTGTAGTGCCGCTCTGGAGTGAGTGTAGTGCCGCTCTGGAGTGAGTGTAGTGCCGCTCTGGAGTGAGTGTAGTGTCGCTCTGGAGTGAGTGTAGTGCCGCTCTGGAGTGAGTGTAGTGCCGCTCTGGAGTGAGTGTAGTGCCGCTCTGGAGTGAGTGTAGTGTTGCTCTGGAGTGAGTGTAGTGTTGCTCTGGAGTGAGTGTAGTGCTGCTCTGGAGTGAGTGTAGTGTCGCTCTGGAGTGAGTGTAGTGTTGCTCTGGAGTGAGTGTAGTGTCGCTCTGGAGTGAGTGTAGTGCCGCTCTGGAGTGAGTGTAGTGCCGCTCTGGAGTGAGTGTAGTGCCGCTCTGGAGTGAGTGTAGTGTTGCTCTGGAGTGAGTGTAGTGTTGCTCTGGAGTGAGTGTAGTGCTGCTCTGGAGTGAGTGTAGTGTTGCTCTGGAGTGAGTGTAGTGCCGCTCTGGAGTGAGTGTAGTGCCGCTCTGGAGTGAGTGTAGTGCCGCTCTGGAGTGAGTGTAGTGTTGCTCTGGAGTGAGTGTAGTGTTGCTCTGGAGTGAGTGTAGTGCTGCTCTGGAGTGAGTGTAGTGTCGCTCTGGAGTGAGTGTAGTGTTGCTCTGGAGTGAGTGTAGTGTTGCTCTGGAGTGAGTGTAGTGCCGCTCTGGAGTGAGTGTAGTGCCGCTCTGGAGTGAGTGTAGTGTTGCTCTGGAGTGAGTGTAGTGTTGCTCTGGAGTGAGTGTAGTGCTGCTCTGGAGTGAGTGTAGTGTTGCTCTGGAGTGTAGTGCTGCTCTGGAGTGAGTGTAGTGTTGCTCTGGAGTGAGTGTAGTGTTGCTCTGGAGTGAGTGTAGTGCCGCTCTGGAGTGAGTGTAGTGTTGCTCTGGAGTGAGTGTAGTGCTGCTCTGGAGTGAGTGTAGTGCCGCTCTGGAGTGAGTGTAGTGTTGCTCTGGAGTGAGTGTAGTGTCGCTCTGGAGTGAGTGTAGTGCCGCTCTGGAGTGAGTGTAGTGTTGCTCTGGAGTGAGTGTAGTGCCGCTCTGGAGTGAGTGTAGTGTTGCTCTGGAGTGAGTGTAGTGTTGCTCTGGAGTGAGTGTAGTGTCGCTCTGGAGTGAGTGTAGTGCCGCTCTGGAGTGAGTGTAGTGCCGCTCTGGAGTGAGTGTAGTGCCGCTCTGGAGTGAGTGTAGTGCCGCTCTGGAGTGAGTGTAGTGTCGCTCTGGAGTGAGTGTAGTGCCGCTCTGGAGTGAGTGTAGTGCCGCTCTGGAGTGAGTGTAGTGTTGCTCTGGAGTGAGTGTAGTGCCGCTCTGGAGTGAGTGTAGTGTTGCTCTGGAGTGAGTGTAGTGTTGCTCTGGAGTGAGTGTAGTGTCGCTCTGGAGTGAGTGTAGTGTTGCTCTGGAGTGAGTGTAGTGCTGCTCTGGAGTGAGTGTAGTGCAGCTCTGGAGTGAGTGTAGTGTTGCTCTGGAGTGAGTGTAGTGCCGCTCTGGAGTGAGTGTAGTGTTGCTCTGGAGTGAGTGTAGTGCCGCTCTGGAGTGAGTGTAGTGCAGCTATGGAGTGAGTGTAGTGCCGCTCTGGAGTGAGTGTAGTGCAGCTATGGAGTGAGTGTAGTGCCGCTCTGGAGTGAGTGTAGTGCAGCTATGGAGTGAGTGTAGTGCAGCTATGGAGTGAGTGTAGTGCAGCTATGGAGTGAGTGTAGTGCAGCTATGGAGTGAGTGTAGTGCAGCTATGGAGTGAGTGTAGTGCCGCTCTGGAGTGAGTGTAGTGCAGCTCTGGAGTGAGTGTAGTGCAGCTATGGAGTGAGTGTAGTGCCGCTCTGGAGTGAGTGTAGTGCAGCTCTGGAGTGAGTGTAGTGCCGCTCTGGAGTGAGTGTAGTGCAGCTCTGGAGTGAGTGTAGTGCAGCTATGGAGTGAGTGTAGTGCAGCTATGGAGTGAGTGTAGTGCCGCTCTGGAGTGAGTGTAGTGCAGCTATGGAGTGAGTGTAGTGCCGCTCTGGAGTGAGTGTAGGACTGAACACCACCAGTGGCATGTTGTTGCATTGTCATCCACACTTCCCTGGAAATAAACATTTCATCTGGGCTGTAGGAGACTCGAACCGCGGACCCCACGCGTGTGAGACTGAAACTCTATCGGGCGAAGGGAGGAGGAATGATCAGGTGAAAGCGCCAAGCCATTACGACTATATTGCACTGGGAAAGGGTCAGGATAATGATTTGGGACCGGACGCGGGGAAGGAATGGTGCCAATTCACTTAGACTGTCGGGGAGTGAACGCCGACCTGCATGAAGCGAGACCATCCAGACCAAGTTGTTGGGTAAGAAGCAACAGAGACATCAGAAAAGATGTACTCAGTGTCAGAGTAAGGAATAAATAAATAAAATTCACTACGAAGTGAGGTTGTGAAGGCATTGTACATGGCTTCAAAATTACGTGAGTACAGTTAGGTGAGTACACACACACCTGTACACACTTTCAATTACTCGCAGGTGCACACATATATATATTTACTTGTGCATGTGTGTTTTTGTGTGAACGGAATTCGTTATAACACTGCGAACTCATGCATGTATTATATATATATATATATATATATATATATATATATATATATATATATATATATATATATACTATATATATATATATATATCTGAAAACTCACACCCCAAAAGTGACTCGAACCCATACTGCCAGGAGCACCCTGCAACTGGTGTACAGGACCCCTTAACCACTCGACCATCACGACCAGACAGAAGATGATGGTAGCCGAGGCTAATTCCCCATAATCCCGCCGGCACTCTGATGGTAATCTTGGGCATGGTATTGTATCAACTCACCTCATTCCTGTACTGGGGTCTTGTACACCATTTACAGAGTGCTCCTGGCAGCATGGGTTCGAGTCACTTTTGGGGTGTGAGTTTTCAGTTGCATATATGCCTGTGGACCATTATATACCGTACACGAGCTCGGTATATATGAGCATATATAGGTGCACATGATTGTACAGGTGCACATGATTGTACAGGTGCACATGATTGTACAGGTGCACATGATTGTATGGGCGCACATGATTGTATGGGTGCACATGATTGTATGGGTGCACATGATAGTATGGGTGCACATGATTGTATGGGCGCACATGATTGTATGGGTGCACATGATTGTATAGGTGCACATGATTGTATGGATGCACATGATTGTATGGGTGCACATGATTGTATGGGTGCACATGATTGTATGGGTGCACATGATTGTATGGTGCACATGATTGTACAGGTGCACATGATTGTACAGGTGCACGTGATTGTAAACTTTCCTCCGCTGCTCACAAAGTAGGTGTCGCTAGCTACATGATAAGCAAATTAAAACTGTAACTATCTCATCGCAAATGTTAATTGTCTCGTTTTAGTCTTGTGATCCAGTTCTAGAACCCATTATATTGATGTGTACATTAAACTATTTAACTTGTTTATTAAGACTAAAGTTGCATTCTTAACTGAATTTTCAGGAACAGTTCCAGAGGTCATTATGTGCTTCTGTAACCTTCCCCACTACCACCCACGTGATCGGCATCTGGGACCTGTAATAGATGAACTAAACTGTTTATGTTGGGTTGTATGGCAGGTTCGGCAAGAGAGAGGAGAGGGCACCTGGTGCTTTTTACCTATACGGAGGGTTGTGGGGTGGCTGCGTGTGTGGGTTGGACGCGTGTCTCCCCCACAGCACACAGGTGGCCTGGACCAAATGTAACAACAGACACATTATGCAGTTCACTGGGAGTCATATCAGCTACCATCCATAACTACAGCACACACACACATGCGGTCTCAGATAATATCTGTAGGCTGCTGCGTGCATATTTGACAAGGCACATGGAAGAATAGTGTGTGTGGCCCACCATAACACCCTCAGCCACCTGGTTCCTTGAATACCACGCTCTCCACACTGAGGTAGTTGGCTCACCCCACTAAACCTGCACACCCTCCCACACTCTACATGAAGTAGCAGGTGTGTGTGTGTGTGTACTCACCTAATTGTGCTTGCGGGGGTTGAGCTTTGGCTCTTTGGTCCCGCCTCTCAACCGTCAATCAACAGGTGTACAGATTCCTGAGCCTACTGGGCTCTATCATATCTACACTTGAAACTGTGTTTGGAGTCAGACTCCACAACATCACTTCCTAATGCATTCCATTTGTCAACCACTCTGACACTAAAAAAGTTCTTTCTAATGTCTCTGTGGCTCATTTGGGTACTCAGCTTCCACCTGTGTCCCCTTGTTCGCGTCCCTCCAGTGTTGAATAGTTCATCCTTGTTTACCCGGTCGATTCCCCTGAGGATTTTGTAGGTTGTGATCATGTCCCCCCTTACCCTTCTGTCTTCCAGTGTCGTAAGGTGCATTTCCCGCAGCCTTTCCTCATAACTCATGCCTCTTAGTTCTGGGACTAGTCTAGTAGCATACCTTTGGACTTTTTCCAGCTTCTAGCCAGAGCTCAACCCCCGCAAACACAACTAGGTGAGTACAACTAGGTGAGTACTGTCGGGGTGTCACGGTTCTCGTTTGTGAAGGATTAAAGCAACAGTAGACTGGATCTCCTCTCCAGGTGGTTGCTCCGACAATAACCCTTACTCACCGTCGTTCTACGGGTCTTCCCTCGATCCTCTAGGCTCCACTGCACGCCCGGAGAGTACCCCAGTCGATCTCACAACCGGCCTTAAATTGCAAGATGAGTGGGGGCACAGATCGTTCCCTCAATCTGTGGCCCGCCCCGACACAGAACTCTTACACAGCCTTTAAGGTCGCCAACTGGTGTTTTTAGGTGTCCAGTAACACTGCAGTGGTGAGGTGTAATTGTGGTAATTGTGGTAAGAGCAATATCAAACAATATGGTATCAGGCAGATCACTCTGCTTTACTTCATGTAGCGGTCACAAGATAAATGGAGGGGATGATATCAAACACCAAAGAGATTTGGTATTTTACTTAAAAGACAACGAGAAATATATGTGCATCAATGTATCAGGAATAATATATGACAACTGCTCAATTCATAGCAGAATAATCTGGAGCGCACCGATATGGCAACACCGGCAGCGCCACGCGTCACCTGTCAGATGTCAGCTGACCGGGACCCTCGTGATCGTGAGAACAGACTAGTACTTGTTTTCTAATTCTATCACGATCCCCGTTTATTTAACTTTTTCGCAAAACACTGTATTCAACATTCACATGGCATACTTATGATTTCACTGGCCTCACGATCAGTATCTTGTTCACACTGCGCTCAGTGATTTTTCACCGTACCAAAAGATTACTCTATTCTTAATAATATTACTATGGATGCACTCGCTTGATCACTGAACTCATCTTTAAATCTATACTTTCTCTTAAAGATTTATCACTGGCAATCACTTCACGTATATGATACTATTCAGTACACAGGCATGTACATAGGTAAATCATTGATCGAATCACAGGCATATATATATATATATATATATATATATATATATATATATATATATATATATATATATATCATGGAGATCAATACACAGGCATTTATATCAATAGATCATAGAGATCAACACACAGGCATTTATATCAATAAATCATGGAGATCAATACACAGGCATTTATATCAATAAATTCTAGGCTCATAGCCTAACACCAATATCTGGTTTACTACCAATAATAATAATAATAATCACAGGAAATTAATAATAGTCACAGTAAATTCTTTGATGAATCCTGGTGCTTGCACACACCCACACATAGATATATGTAAACTGATACTGTGAGCGCTCTGGGTAGCCTCACCACACACTGTGCTCTCTGTGACTTAGACTCAGGTGAGACTTGCTCACGACATATAAAATATCCTGACAAGAAATATATAGCTAACTAAAGGGGAAATGGGAGGGTAACTGTAAACACCTACTTCACCTATCCTAGGATGACAGTTGGGTTGTAGCTCCTGGTCCAGGCTCTCGCCTCGTTCACCCTCCAGAAACACAAGCCAACGCCTTAGGATTTCGCGTCTCGCCGCTTTCTGTACACTGCAGGTCCGTGCTCCTTCCTCTACAGTACGTCGCAGGGTTGAAGTCGGTCTCCTGGCCGTCAACTTTCCTCCCAACTACGGCAGCCAGCCTACGTCTCGGCGGTCGTCGCACGTTTCCCAATTAGTCCTTGTCACTGTACTCCCAGAGGAACTGCCTCTCACCACTACGAAGTCACTGTGAAGTTATCAGCCGTCCCAGACGATACTGCTTAAGCTCACACGCACAGCACCCGACTTCAGAGCACTTGAAGCTCACTTCACTGTCAATTCCCTCGTCGTCTAGATATATCGCTAGGTATTTGGGAAGACTTCTCGACGTGCTTGCATCCAACTGTTGACTCGTAGGGTTCCACGAAGGTGGGGTTACTGTCAAACTTGACAGGATCGTCGATCACACGTTCAACCTGGTTGACAAGGCGGTCAACCCGGTTCACTCACGGTGGATTGGCCCGGCCACTAAGCTGTCTCTTATACTGGTGAACTGCCAAGGACGTCACACGTCGATGCCCGGCCCACTTCTTGCAACGCACCTGTCCCTGAGCACTTGTTGCTCAATATTCTGTCAATTCCTTATCTGAGCCACATCGGGGTTGCAGGAAGACCTCACAGAGTGTGCGCGCTAACAACTGGAGACGCTTACATCCACTGGAGTTCGGTAAATCCGTCACTCTGACAGGATGACCGGATCGCACGTCCTGCCTCTCGGACGTGTCGTGAAAGACTGATCTCGCCAAGGCGCCACCACGGCTGGACCCCCATGCCTATGTGACGTCACTTTTCCAAAGTCGGTTTTCATTGGCTCCCAGTGCCACGTCGCTGACGGTGACCAATCTGGCGACACTGACGTCACACAGTTTTGGCGGGAGAAACAGACTCGCCAGCGCCATATTGGCTCCCTAAAGGGCCTATCCCACAGGCCAAAATACTATATTTTCGCAAATTTCTCGGCTCATCGAGAATACTGTTCTCTCCCACATATGTTCATTGATGCCTGCAATGTAGAGAACGCTCGGGAATAGTGGACATGACTCTTACAGCAGGCGTGGGAGAATTAGAAGGGGGGGAAACACCGTCACAGTACAGAAACAACTGGCGATCACCTGAACCCTGGCAACTCCCTGAACGCCTGGCACTCCCTGAAACCCTGGCAACTCCTGGACCCTGGCACTCCCAGCACCCTAGCACTCCCTGAACCCTGGCACCCCCAGCACCCTGGCACTCCCTGGACCCTGGCACTCCCAGCACCCTGGCACTCACTGAACCCTGGCACTGGCACCTGAACCCTGGCACTTCCTGAACCCTGGCACTCCCAGCACCCTGGGCACTCCTAGCACCCTAGGGACTCCGAACCATGGCACTTCCCAGCACCCTGGCACTCCCTGGACCCTGGCACTCCCAGCACCCTAGCACTCCCTGAACCCTGGCATTCCCTGAACCCTGGCACTCCTAGCACCCTGGCACTCCCAGCAACCCTGGCATCTCCAGCACCCTGGCCCTCCCTAAACCCTGGCACTCCCAGCACCCTGGCACCCCCTGAACCCTGGCACTCCCAGCACCCTAGCACTCCCTGAACCCTGGCACTCCCAGCACCCTGGCATTCCCTGAACCCTGGCGACTCCCAGCACCCTGGCACTCCCTGAAACCCTGGACACTCCAGCACCCTCTGCACCACCTCTTGAACCCGGCATTCCCTGGAACGCCTGGCACTCCCTGAACCTGCACCCTCAGCACCCTGGCATTCCTGAACCCTTGCACTCCCAACCCTGCACTCTCTAACCCTGGCACTCCCCTGAACCCTGGCACCTCCTCCAGCACTCCCTGGCAACTCCCTGAACTCCTGGCATTACTCCTGAACCCTGGCCTCCCTGAACGCCTGGCACTCCCATGCACCCTGGCGACTCCCTAACCCTGGCACTCGCCTAAACCCTGGCACTCTCTCTAACCCTGGCAATCCCTGAAACCCGTGTGGCCCTCATCTAAACCCTTGGCAACTCCATCTCAGAACACCTGGCACTCCCTAGGAACCCGGTGAGCACTCCTCTGAACCCTGGCACCATATCCTGACCCTTGGCACTTACCCAGTGACACACCCTTGGCACTCCAGCCCTCTTGCACTCCCGAACTCTGGGCCCTAAAGCACTCCAGCACCCTGGTGGCACTCCATGAACTCTGGAACTCAGCAACTCCTGGCAGTCTCCCTGCAAGCCGTGGCACTATCCCATGACCCTGGCACTCCACTGGAACCCTGCGCACCTCCCTGACACCCTGGCTACCCTTCCCATGGACTCCTGGCACTCCCTGCACAACCCTTGGCACTTCCTCTGTACCCCTGGCACTTCCGTGAACCCTGGCAGCTGCCCTGAACCCTAGGGCGCATCCCCTGACACCCTGGACCACTCCCAGCACCATGGCATCTCAATGCAGCATGGCTACTCCCAGCACTGCGCGACATCCACTGAACGCCTGGCACACACCAGCCTACCCTGGCAACTTCCCAGGCACCCCATGGCACTCCCCTGTAAGCCCCTTGTGCACTACCCAGCACTCCTGGCACTACCACTAGCAAATCACCCATGCCACTCCCCCAGTGCACCCTGCTCGGCACTCCCCTGAAGCTCCTGGCCATCATCACAGCACCCACTATGTGGGTCATCATGTCGGCTGGGACGGATGAGATATCCATCAGAGTAGTCGGACAAGGACAGGGATGAGAGGAGATCTGGGGTTGATATCACACCAGACCTGTCCCTTGAAGCTCATATCACAGGGGGTGAGGAGTAACATCAGTGGGCATATGCCAGGTTTGGCTAACATAAGAACAGGCCGCCAATAGAAACTTGTGTAGAGGATTCTTTACAGACATTATACTACCACTAGTATCCAATACACATATATACCACATTATCATACCAACACATAATCAGATACCACATTGCCGGATAACAGACCGTCGGACATCCTTACGAGGAGGAAACTAGATTTATCTGCCTCCAAGAGAGCTTCCTGAGACCAAGCCGGGCTGCTTGGTGGGTATGTGTGGCCCTGCGGCCTGCCGCTCCCAAGCCTAACAGCCTAGTGGGACCAAACTCTCACAAGTCAAGCCGCTGGCCCGGGCCGGGTGTCTCTGTGGGTGCAGTAGAGCACCTCCCAGGATGACCCCCATCAACAGGTAAGACACATGGTATATGATCCACCGACTGTCACATGGAGCTATGCGGGCGTCGCAGCATTGGAAGTCACATATCTAGTCAAGGCATATAGACTAAACCTGGAAAGGTTCAAAGGTTTGCCACCAACTAGTACCCGAGCTGAGAGGTATGCAGCCTACGAGGAGTGAGACTACGAGGAATTAAACCCTCACCCTTCGTTGGAAGACAGAAAGTATGGTGGGGCGACATGAGTCACGGTACCATCTCAAGATTCTCAAGGTGAATCGGTCAGTGGGTGAGCTATAAGACAAACAATTGTGAACTACGGCAATGGGACACACTCCACTAGGGGGACAGCAGGTGGAACTGAGGCTGCCCAAATGACGCCACCAGACGATCAGGTAGAAAGAACCTTTTTTAGGCATCAGCGTCGGCTGACAAATGGGAATAGCATTATGGATAGTAATGTGGGTGGAGGTCTGACTCCAAACACAGTTTCAAGTGTAGATAGTGATAGAGCCCCAGTAGGCTCAGGGAATTGTACACCTGTTGATTGGACTGGTTTGGAGAGACTGCGGGACCAAAGAGCCAGAGCTCAACCCGCCGGACAAGAACCCAAAAGTAGTGTGATGTGTAACATAACTAAGGTGATGAGTACACAACACATCACCCAGCATCCGCACACCACGTGTGTTGTGTAGTGTCC
>WNGS01164858.1:71765852-71804045 GCA_020271785.1 Procambarus virginalis
CGCATCCTCACAGGAGCGAACAGGCCACAGGGCACCACCACAGGGGCACCCGTTGCCCCTGGCACACCACCAGACGACAGCAGGGAATCCGGACGGCGTGCATCCCTCCGTAACGTCACTACCAGGCCACGCCCAGCACCAGAATCCACACCATTCCTGGCAGCGGAAGCCACCACCCCCCATGCGGAATGGCCCCTGGCGGAGGAAAGAACCGAAGGCACGTCCCAGACACAGGCACCAGCACCGGCAGGCACATGGACCTCCGCCACCACTAGCTGTGGAGACATGGACGTATCCGTATCGACACCGGCAACACCCGAAGACTCAGTCACTAAAGTCACAAACATCGGCCCAGGCAGAAGACGAACGCTGGGCACTGGCCGGATATTGTCAAAGCCGGAAGCGGACCCAGAAATATGGGCACCACGAGCCGGACGAACCGACGCCCGAGACAGAACAGCAGCAGCCTCCACCACAGGGGAAACCGGGACACACACACTGCAGGAGGCTCTACAGCCACCCCAGCACCAGCACGTCCGGGACCCGGACACGGACACAGGGCCAGGCGCAGCATCCGAAGACGAGGGAAAAAACGGCAACGCCACACAGGGAGCACCAGGAAGGCCACGGGAGCAGCGAGGACAGGGACAGGATCAGGCAGACCAACCGACGGTACCGCAATACCCGAAGGAGGGCCAGCAACAACCCGAGAACGTCAGGCGTCGCCGGGGGAGCTGCAGTAGCAACGGGACGTGCACCTCCACAACATCTCCAGAAGCAACCTCCAGCAGGAGCGGCGGGAAATCCTCTTCTTGGACCAAGTTGACAGAACTCCTATGGTAGCAGAGCACCCTGCAGCCTGATGCCCCAACATGCCATACCAGAAATAGGTACGAGGCTGCTGGGCATAATACACTCGGACTTAGTATCCCATAAGCGTACAGAAGAAGGTATATCCGACCGCAGGCGCATTCCCAACGTGCAAATGTTCATTCGCCTTCCAGCATACCGCCCGAGGAGAGCGGTTCACCAGCACGCTGACAACAGTACCACCCCCCGAAGTAACGCCGTAGAGGTCGTCAGGAAACTCCAGGGGCACACCATGGATGCTGACATAGTCAGGGCACCACTACGATCCGAGATCGCCCCAGAGCCGGCATCACCCGGCAACGACAACGTAACGCCCCCGTACCGACGGAGGAAGTCACGGTACTCCTCCTCCCCCACGAACTTAGAACAACCAGTGGGTAGTAACAAGCTCAATACCAAAGACAGCCTCCACCGGGACCACGAAGCATGTCACACATAACCAGCTCCACGTCTGAGTATCCAGCCCGACTAAGTGAACTCCAAGCCCATGGAATTCACACGCCCAAACGGCGGGAAGGCCTCCCATGTCAAACTTGCCACGTCAACACGCAGCCGAGCAGCAAACAAAACTGGGGGGGAGGGGGGGCAGAGACGCCCACACCACCTAGCGACCAAAATGGCAAACAACCCCAACAGCCAGGAGGTCGGCAAGACGTCTTCACTCCATGGCCGCCAACTTTGGACCCCTTCCCAGCTGGTGGCGTCCTGTACGCTTTCTTGTTTACCTCCTGCTCGTGTCTGAGCCACAACACATACAAACGGATTGTACCGTTTTCTATGAACATGACATCCCTCCTTTTCTTTAAAAAGAATGAATACAGGATGTCTACCATGCTTGTATCACAAAGCAAAGTTATTGACACAAAGTAAGTTATTAACATATCAAGAGATATTGCATACATTTAACATTAATTAAGCACACAAAGAATTTAAACAATTAATCTTTACCACACAGGATTTCAATGTTGAAAATACAAATGCAATGTTAAACAAACATGAAAGAAACTGTAATACAAAGTTACAAAATATTGAATGAGAGATCTGCATTATTCAAACAACTTAAATTTATTTAGCATAATAAGTAAATACTTTGCATTACATAGGAACCAATTAATCATCAAATCGTGTAGGGTGTTTAACATGACGTTTAGGACGAGAGTCCTTAATACAGAATATCCCTTGATGAATTATATTATGAATTATGTCGGGTATTAACTCATTTTTTTTCCTTTGTACGACTTTTCACTTCATCATTTTCTACACTAGTTGGAATCACTTTGAAATAAGCCATATTACGTGTTATACTATGATCTCTATTACTCGCTGTTACCATAGTTCCTTTTACACTAATCACTTTATATGGTTTTGTATCATATGGCATATCTAGCTTTCCCTCTTTTTTCTTTTTAACGAGAACAGTATCTGCAACCTTTATGAATTGTTCCTTTGCACGTTGATCATGAGCAATTTTCATTTTGCCCTTGGCAGTGCATCCTTCTGAGCGAGACGTTTATCCGTTACCTCGGCTGGCATGACAGGTAGTGCGATTCTCATAGGACGTCCAAATAAGAGTTCGCCAGGCACTTGCCCAGTGTTCCATGTGGTGTTGCACGGTAGTTCCTGAGAAAAGCATACATAGCTTGTTTCCAGGATCGTCCTTCGGCATGAGCACAGCGTACTGCTTTCATGAGAGGTTGCATGAATCTCTCAACTTCTCCATTTGCTTGAGGATGTAGTGGCATCACACGGCGGTTTTGAATCCAATATGCTCAGCAAAGTTGACGAAGTCTTGTCCATTGAATGGCGGTCCATTGTCCGTCTTGACAACTTCAGGAATGCCAAAGTTTGAAAAGATCTTGTCGAGTTTCAGGATGACAGCCTTTGCAGATGTGGAAGTGATGATTTCTACTTCTAGATAACGTGAGTGATCATCAATGACTACCATCAAGTACTCTCCAGTTGGTAGCGGTCGCAGAAGTCCATCGATACTTCCGTCCATGGTGCAGCAGGTAGTGGTGAAGGTTGTAGAGGTGTTGGTCTTGAAGTATCCACTGCAGCTTGGCAAGGGACACAGGCATCATGCATGTCCTTTGCTTGACGATCAATGCCAGGAAACCACACCTTTTCTCGTAGCAGCTGTTTGGTCCTAACAAGACCTTGGTGTCCTTGATGTGCAAGCTTCAGAGCACGCTGCTGGAGAACAGCTGGAATGACGATACGAGTACCTCGCAGCACGGTGTCGCGTTGTTGCGTAACACTTAATTCTGTCTGGATGCGTTCAAGTGCTTTGAATGCATCTTGGTCAACTCCTGAGGGTGGGATGCGTGGAAACTTTTTCTTGGTCAATGCATCCACTGTTGCTTGCAGAGTTGGGTCCTCTAGGGTTGCAGTACGGATTTCATCAAGAGTGAGAGCCTTAGGGACTGCATCACAGGTTACAGAGTGTACATATTCCTCGGCAACTTGCTGATGCTTGGTGATGGTGAAACTGTTGGCAGGATGTCGACTGATGTAATCAGCGGGATTGCCTGCACCCGGCTTGTATTTCACAGTAAAGTTGTATGGTTGCAGACGAAGAGCCCATCTCTCAATGCGAGCTGGTGGTTTGGACTTTGGATTATTGAAGATGGTCTCCAACGGTTTGTGGTCAGTGACTATCGTGGAGAAGGGTGCACCAAGCAGATACACATTGAAGTGTTCACAGCCCCATACAAGAGCAAGAGCTTCCTTCTCTGTCTGACTGTATCGTTGCTCAACATCTGTGAGAGAACGGCTGGCATAGGCAATTACTACTCTGGAATCTGGTTGACCAGGTTTGTATTGCGCTAACACAGCACCTAAACCAACAGGACTAGCATCCAGCGTTAGCTCAGTGTCCATTGATGGATCAAAGTACGCAGCAGTCGCATTTTCTACTAGTGCATCTTTCACAGCATCAAATGCATTTTGCTCGATATCGCTCCAGTACCATGATGCATTTTTCTTCAGGAGCTCACGTAGAGGCTTCGTAATGGTAGCAAAATCTGGAATGAAGCGAGAACAGTAGTTTGCGATTCCCAGAAAACTATGTACTTCAGTGGATAATGAAGGAGGTGCAGCATTCTTGATATCTGCAACTTTCTTAGGATCTGGAGACAGACCTTTGTCACTAAGTACATGTCCAAAGAATTCAATTTTATGTTGATTGATCTCACACTTTGCTCGGCTTAGTGTCAGATTCTTTTTTCGTAAGCGTTGCAATGTTGCACAAAGAGCTTTGTCGTGTTCAGCTTGGGTACGGCCATAAACAATGATGTCATCAGACATGTTGTCAGAATTAGATATATCTTGCAATACCTGGCTGATGATGTGCTGGAATACCTCAGCAGCACTGTTAATACCAAAACTCAGGCGCTTGTACCTATACAGACCTCGATGTGTCGTAAACGTTGTGATGAAGCGACTCTCATCATCAAGTTCAAGCTGATGATTGCCCTTGTTTAAATCTAACTTGCTAAATGCAGTTGCACCATTCAGGCGGTAGATCATATCATCTACAGTGCTTGTAAGATGGCGTTCACGCATTATTGCCTTGTTGGGAACACGCATGTCTACACAAATGCGTATCTCATCTGGATTCTTCGGCTTTGGTGGAGTGACACTTTGGCTTACCCATGGTGTTGGGCCTGTTACGGGTTCAATGATATCTAGTTCTATCAGCCTATCCAGTTCGGCATCGACTTTCTTGCGAGTATGGAATGGTTATCGGCGATGTGGTTGGGAACTGGAATTACATCTGGGTTGATATGCAGATGTACTTTGCTATCAGTATAACAACCTATGGATTCAAATCGATCAGAAAATTCAGCAACAATAGCATCAACATTGTTTGCAGATTCCACTGCTACAGCATTAGAAAGCTGAAGTAGCCCCAATTTGGTTGAAGTCTTGTAACTGAGTAGAGACTCCTTTGCATTCCTAACAACATGGAATGTAGTAATGAGCATTGCACTCTTTGACTTAATCTCTGCAGTGAAAGTTCCAATCACTGGCAAGGCTACCTTTGAAGCATAGGCAGTGGCTTTACCATTGTAGTTTTCAAGCTTTGGGAACTGTTTTTTAAATTTCTCATAGTGGCACTCAGCAATGGTGTCAATGTTTGATCCAGTGTCAATGAGAACTTTGAGACAAATACCAGCAATGTATACTATAGTCTCCGGGTTGTTTGGAAGATCATTCCATTCTGTGATTGCTTGTACTCCATAAATGTAATCAGATTCACTGTCATCTGAGACTGGTTGTAATGACATGTTGTTTTGTACATTATTAACATGCTGGATATGAGGTGCAATATTGTGTTTACTACCTCGACCCCTATGACCTGATCCTCGTACAGTGCTTTTATTCACTGACTGTGGTTTCTTTAGTGCGGAACGACACATAGCACCAAAATGACCTAGTTTTCCACACTCATAGCACTTCTTACCTTGAGCAGGACAAACATTACCTTGGTGTGGGTAATGTTTGTCCTCCACAATTGTAACATTTATTGTTGACACCCTCTGATGGGTCGTTGTGACTGCTTGAGTCTTGTTCCATGACTCCAGGTGTGATGTGGTTCTCGGCTCAATTTGCTGCTAGGTTTGCCATGATATCTTCTTTGATCACGGTGTCCTCCCTGAACCTTACATACCTCATCACTGTTAGTAACAGTGGCAGAATCGTTGTTGGCACTGCACTCCATGACACGAGCATCACGTGCAGCATCTTCCATTCGACGAGCAATATCCAGTATCTTCGTAAGAGAACTTTCATCATCAACACGTTCTAGAGCTCTTCAACGGAGACGTGTAGATGTGCATGTTTCAATTATTTGCTGTTTGATTTCTTTGTCAACATAAGAAAACTCACAATGGGTTGCTAAACCCTGCAGACGTGTATGGTATTGATCCACAGTTTCATTAGAGAGTTGGTTCGCTCTCCTGAAATGCATAATTTCCATTGCAGTATTTTGTCTTGGTTTGAAATGTTCAGTTAATTTGGCTTTCACAATGTCATAATCTTTGGCACTACCAGTGTCTTTCAGTGTGTCAAAGATGTCACAAACTCGATCACCTACATAATGAAGTAGAAAGGCACGCTTTCTTTCAGCACTTTTGATATCAGCAACTATCAACAAATTTTCAAACCTTTTGAGCCATCTGGTCCACCTCTGTGACAGCTTTGTCTGGTCACAGTCAGGATCAAATGCAGGAAACTGAGGTATATTTGCCATTTTTACTGTATAAATGTTCACTTATCACTTAAATGTTCCTCAGAATATTAAAAACTTACTGCACTGTATATGTTACTTAATAATTCACTGTAATTACTTTAATTTTGCAAAGCACACAAGCATTTTAATGCAAAAGTTCACAACAGTGTACAATACAGCAGCAACTGACCTCTTACCTAGCCTTGTGTACATGTGTTGTTTCTGCTCACAGCTGCACAGCAGTTGGCACAGCAGTTGGCACAGCAGTTGGCACAGCAGTTGGCACAACAGTACAGTTGTCAGCAGTTGGTACAGCAGTTGTCAGCAATGTTGTTGTTTGATGAGTTTTCAGCACCGTCAACACAGCAGACAGTTTAAAGCATAATGAATTGTGTAGCACAAAGCGTCGTTTCGTATACAAAACATCGGGTTTTGTACACAGCATCAAAGCATCGTTTTGTACACAGCATCGGCAGATTCCTCAGTACACAGCTTCAGTCAGCACATAGCTTGTGGAGCACATAGCATTGGGGAGCACATAGCATTGGTTAGCACACAGCATTGGTTAGCACACAGCATCAGTTAGCACACAGCATTGGTTAGCACACAGCATCGTGTATGGTGCTCACAGACAGCACGACTTCCCTTCCTCCTCCGGGGGGCGAGACCGCATGTTCTTCCTTGTGTTTTAAGCTGAACAAATACCTGCGTTCACAGTTCATCCTCGTTGCCAGTGTGGTGTTTGTGTGTAGCTGAGGAAGTTTTGGTTGTAGGGGTGACATAAAGCCATTGCTTGGTTACTGACTTTAATACTTATAAACGATTACATGACTAGCTGCTTCCAAGCTGGTGGCGTCCTGTACGCTTTCTTGTTTACCTCCTGCTCGCGTCTGAGCCACAACACATACAAACGGATGGTACCGTTTTCTATGAACATGACAACAAGTTCGACTGATGTGAAACAATGTAATTATTGTCACAAGAAAGGGCAAGTTGTTTGTCATTATTTCAGGTTACATCCGGAAATACGACCAAATGCCTTGGTGGTGAGTAAAAGAAGGCAAGGTTATAATTCTGAGACATTTTGTAAGGGTATGCCACAGTGGCTTGCTGATTTTGACCCTTACATGATTCATGCTAAAATGGTTGGATTTGTAGACAAGTGGATTTCTGTAATGTTTAGAGACACTGGTGCATCGTTAACCTTGATTACTTTCAGTATGATGTCCAAGGTCAAGAAGATTGACCTGGACGAAGTAATTCTTATAAAGGGTATAGTTGGTAGTGCAACGTGTTCCCCTCATGCAAGTTTACATTAAATCTCCCTATAATCCTGGACTATGTACTGTAGGTGTGTGTGATACCTTACCTATTCCTGGTGTCGATATAATTCTTGGAAATTACCTTGCCGGCACTATGATAAACAGTCATCTTCCCATCATGTTCAATGACCCAGGTAGAGTTCTCTCAGAAATGAGTGAGATTGTGAGAGTGTATCCAGCCTGCGCAATCACCAGATCTCAAATCACCAAGTCCCAGAGTGATGTTTCCAACCCTACAACCGGAGGGATGGCTGGAAAACCTCCAACGTTAGAACCGGAAATAAACTTGGTTGACACTTTTATGTCTAGGTTGGATGAAGTTAGTACAGTTGAGGGAGTTGTGCCAAGTAAGGAAGTTGTACCTCCTGTTACTACCTCTTCCCCTAATTTTGATGTAAAAACTCCTCCTTAACCCAACTTCAACAGAGTGATCCTAGTTTAAATGCCTGTTTCTCTGAAGCTGTTAAGGAGGAGGATTCTTTGGCAGATGATGTTAGATACTTCCTCCGAGATCAGATGCTGATGAGACGATGGAGAACTATGTTATCTCCCTCTTCAGAGGACTGTGAGAGTGTTACCCAGCTTGTGGTCCCCAAAGCATACCGTGAACAAGTCCTCTCAACTGCCCACGACGATCCATTAAGCGGTCACCAAGGAATTAGTCGAATGTTATACCAGGTATCAAATTATTATTATTGGTCTAGTCTTAAAAAAGATATTGGTAAATATTGTAGACAGTGTGTAACCTGTCAAATAGTGGGTAAACCGAATCAGTGTACCTAAATCTCCCCTGCATCCAATTGTAGTTCCAAGTGAACCTTTTTCCCACATCATTATCGATTGTGTTGGCCCTTTGAATAGGACAAAGTTAGGTCATGTATTTTTAATAACGTGAATGTGTGCCATATCCAAGTTTCCAGAAGCTTATCCTGTAAGAAACATGAGAGCAAAGACAGCTATCCATGTGACCAAATTCTGTACTTTGTTTGGACTACCTCGAGTTATCCAGACTGACAACGGTCGCAATTTTCGGTCTGCAGAGTTCAAACGATTTTGTGAGAAGTACCATATAGAACATCGCGTGTTCAGTATTTATCATCCACAAAGTCAAGGTGCCTTGGAGAGATTTCACCAGACTATGAAGCGAGTAAATGGGACGAGACGTTACCATCCGTGTTATTCACCATCAGGGATGCGTTAGTAGAATCTCTCGGATTCACCCCATTTCAACTGGTGTACGGACACTCAGTGAGGAGTCCAGTGGGTGCGTCGAGAGAGCAGCTCACTGAGGATAGGCAGAAGGTGGATGTGGGACGGTATGTGAAGATTTATAGAGTGCGACTTTCTTGGGCCAGAGAGTTGGCCAAGGAGAATTTGAGAACGTCCCTGTTATGACCACGCATACACTAGTAAGATCATACTGAGATTGGTGTATGAGTGTGCTCAAACTGTACAGTGATATCTTTGTTGATAGCCTGATATCACTAATATTGTGTTATGATGTAATCTCATTTTACCGTATATTATTCTTATTTTATGTATTGTCAATGTGTGACATACATTTCCAAGTCTATATTAATTCTGTATCAAAGTTGAGTGCCATGTAATTGTGGATATATATATTAGATGTCTAGTTATAGCAGTAGCCTAATGTCATAGAGTTTGAAAAACATCCTTGTATGTTTATTATAATTAATGCTACATCAATGCTATATAGGTAACATTATGTGGACCATTTTGGAGAATGTATACATTTAGGTTCTAGATATATTATTCATATGTATACTGAGTAGTTTCCATTTTAGTGCTGTACCTTGCATTGTCCATTGTCAGGATATTATATGAATTTATGGCACTGTGAAACGTTTTCCACTTAGACAATCTTTTGATACATGTGTTGTATATATCTAATATATTTATTATCTTGTATGCAAATGTATAACCGTTGGCGTATGTCGTTGAATCCTCACCCCCCCCCCATCTCCCCTTCTGATGTACAGACTTTGCCAGTGTTGCCATCTTGTATCCATGCGAATTCTTTGTGTACTTATTTTGTATTTCATGATAATTTATTTAATGTATTGAATTATTATTAATCATTATGTAAGGTTGTGCCTTATACTCTGTAGTTGTTGTATATTAAATTAGAAGTTCCTGAGTGAGTTTATGTTGTAAATGAGTTAGAGAGATTTGAAAGCTGAAGGTCAGTTGACTTATTGGAGTTGGTTACAGTGTCGCCTCTCAGCAAGCTTGCCTCAAGACGCCACTACTCTCTGACCTCTTCAGGCGAGCGAACCTGTTGGCATTTGATCCGTGACCTTATTTGGGTAGTAAGCCTGCTAGATTTAGACTCATGTAACAGTATGTATTTATATTGCTCATTTCTGCTGTTGTTCATTATGTATACCAGGTGGTAGAGGTTTTTTATATGTTTTTGTGAGGTAGTATTCTGAGGACCTTAAGTAAGGCAATGGTGCTCTATGTGATTTCAGAGTTAGCCCGGAGAAAGCCACGGCGATGAGAGCAGAGGTAAAATACTTGCTAGATAATGACTTGGCGGAGGTTAGCAATAGCGATAGCGACTGGAGTTTGCTGTGTCTCCTTGTGAAGAACAATGGCACTTACTGGTTCTGTACTGATTACAGAAAAGTGAACGCAGTCACAGTCACCGACTCGTTCCCGATACCACACATTGATGATTGTATAGATCGGATTGGAAGTGCGCTGTATGTCTCAAAATAGTCCTATTGAAAGGATACTACCAGATTCCCCTTTCCGAGGAAGCCAAGAGGATTTCAGCGTTTGTGACGCCCGACGGTTTGTACCAATATAAAGTTGAGCCTTTTGGGATGAAGAAGAGTGGTAGTTGCTTCCAACGAGTAATGAATCAGGTGCTAGAAGGCACGACCGGATGTGCAGTGCACATTGATGATATCGTTGTGTTCGCGGATTCCTGGAAGGATCACGTGGATCGATTTCTTCGATCGGTTAGAGAAGGCCAACATGACGATCAACTTAGCAAAAAGCGAGTTCGGGAGAACCCGCCTAGAGTACCTGGATATGAAGTAGGGCAAGGCGAGGTTGCTCCAGTAAGAACAAAAGTAGAGGCCATCGATAACTTCCGAGTACCCAGGAGTAAAAAAAAAAGTTGTTAAGATACCTAGGCATGATTGGGTATTACCGGAAGTTCTGCGAAAATTTCTCCACCGTTGCCGCTCCTATGACGAGTTTCTGTTTAAGAGCAAGAAGTGGAAGTGGAACGGCGTAGTGCAAGAAGCGTTTGAAAAGACCAAAAGATTGTTGACCTAATGTCGCCGGATTTTGGAGCGCCGTTTACATTATTTGTAGACGCCAGTGATCTGGGGCTGTATTGATGCAGCAGAATTATGGAATTTACTGCCCCATGTCCTTCTTCTCGAAGAATTTTGTTAAACACCAGAGATCGTACAGTACAGTTGAGAAAGAGACTTTGGCCCTGGTAATGGCATTAAAACACTTTGAAGTATATGTGAGTGGGGAGGACACCCAATGACAGTGTATACAGACCATAATACCCTAGTTTTCTTGAGCAAAATGAAACATGCGAACCAGATGTTAACCAGGTGGTTTTATTGCTCCAAGAGTATGACCTGGTGATAAAGTATATAAGAGGACGAGACAATGTAGTGGCGGATGCGTTATCCCGAGCCTAGCGTCCGGAATTACTCTCAAAAATAAGGGAAGGGGAGTGTTATGATCTCAGGCAGCAGGAGAAACGAGTCTCCCCTTGAGATTTATTCTGCCAGGCCTGACCTATCTAAGAGGTAAAGGAGATATAGACCTGGATATTTATATAGGAAACACTTGATTGAATTTGACAAAAAGTTTGCAAGTATGGGCAGTGAATAAGAATATAAATAAATGATGGTCATGAGATGTGGAGAATTTGTTGCGGGTGTGAGGTTCACTTCTGAGGACATTGACCTCACTTGAGCACCACAAATCGTGAGGGGGAAGTTGCGCTCTGTTGAGCTCCTGTTAAAGAAGAACTCCCTAGTTGATATATCTTCTAGAGGAAGGAAGTGTGCAGACATTTCAGCTGTGGAATCAATCTGGAAACATGTGGGCTCAAGTCCTGGACGGCAATAAGAGTTGTGAAGCCGTCCTGAAACATTTTCGTGGGTAGCCGTGTGAGCACCCTGGTCAAGCGTCAACGAATGAATGCCCTCCAGGAAACAATTTTGTGGTAAGCACATTTTAACCAGTTAACAGTGATTGCCTGTAGTTGGTCGTGTGCCCAGCTGTTGCAAGTGTTTATTGATATGTTAAGCACATTTTGATAAGGCAGAAAGCCTAAATAAGAAAAGTAAGACAAGGGACCCAGATGAGAGAAGCTGCACGTCCTCTCCAGCCGAACTCGGGGAGGAAACTGCGTCGAGAGTGAGGAGCCCAGCCGGGCGGAGAATGGACCTGCCCGAGGGTGGGGGAGTCCTCTCACAGTATGTGGGAAGCAGGGAGATGTCGGGTGAAACATTTATTGTGTGCACTTCATTTCAGTTATATGTTTGTAGAGGAACATTTTTATTGGTGAATCGGCTGCAGGTTTGCCTGAGGAAGAAGTTGATGGGAGTACTTTGAGGCCCGAGAAGAAGTTAATGAGTGGAACTTCAAGGATGTTGGAGTGGATGTTGTACTCTGTGGAAGAGCAAGCCCCATTGTGAGGAATTGGACCTCAAACTGTGTGAAGAGAAGTGAAGTGAAATTTCACATGCTGTGGAATCAGTGGTGGAGTACCATTGGAGTCCAAGGAAAACTTCATGGTGCAACAGCATGGAAGAGCTATAGAGAATCCTGGTAGATAAACCTGGAAGAACCTGATGATATCAGAGGTAGTGGACTTCTAGATGTGGAAAGGAAGTTCTCATTGACTACTTGTAGGGAGTTGGTAGAGTGCTTGATTGTCATTAGTGTGCAAGATGCATTGAAAGATGGGTGATTGGTTATCATTTTTGTAGCAAACAATACTTATACTGAAGTTTATAGAGTTACAACTATAGGCTGGATTACCTACAGAGGTAAATATATTCTAGGGCTGATAGTGCCATATTTGTTTTACTAGGTGTAACCCACTTGGTGAGGTTCGTAACATGAGTGGCAAGCCAGGAGTTGGGCTACCACTTGGTATAAACAACTGATAGAGTCCTGATGGTATTGGTTTGCAACCAGGTAATAATATCATAAGGTGTTGAAGTTTATATACTTATATTGTATGTGAGTGCTTTATATATGTTCCGTGTTCTTATCAAATGTTTGAAATGAACAGGTGTTCACCTTTGTCCTTGTGAGGCTTCCCAGGAAGAAGAAGAGACAGAGAGAGAAAGCACCACAGCTGTGGACAGGGTCGTACAGAGTTATAATTCAAAGGAAAGGAGGATTGAGGTCATACCAAATAAGGAGAGAGTGGGAAGTCACAGCAGCTCGTGATGGGTGTGTACACGTGACAACAAGGCCAGTTTTGGGGCCAACCTCCCCCCCTGAAGGTGTGACGCTGAGCCCTCTCCATGAGTTGGAAGCGTATAGGGTGATCTCCTGATCTAAGTATAAGCACTTTACAGATTTTGGGTTGGTTTGTCAAAAAGTACGGGCAAACGACAACATCGTAATATTACTTAGGTTTCTGAATGATGTTCTAACTTTTGCCAGTGTAGGCAATTGCAGGGGAGGGACTGAGTGTGTTTCTGTGTGAGCCTAGGGGTGGGGGGGGAGGAGAGATTGAGTGTGTGTGTGTGTGTACGTGTGAGCCTAGGGGGGGGGCGGGATTAAGTTTGTGTGTACTCACCTATTTGTACTCACCTATTTGTGCTTGCAGGATCGAGCATTGACTCTTGGATCCCGCCTTTCCAGCTATCGGTTGTTTACAGCAATGACTCCCTGTCCCATTTCTCTATCATACCTAGTCTTAAAAGTACGAATAGTATTTGCTTCCACAACCTGTTCCCCAAGTGCATTCCATTTTTCCACTACTCTCACGCTAAAAGAAAACTTCCTAACATCTCTGTGACTCATCTGAGTTTCCAGTTTCCACCCATGTCCCCTCGTTCTGTTATTATTACGTGTGAACATTTCATCTATTTCCACTTTGTCAATTCCCCTGAGTATTTTATATGTCCCTATCATATCTCCTCTCTCCCTTCTTTTCTCTAGTGTCGTAAGGTTCAGTTCCTTCAGACGCTCTTCATATCCTATCCCTCGTAACCAGGGACAAACCTCGTCGCAAACCTCTGAACCTTCTCCAGTTTCCTTGTGTGTTTCTTCAGGTGGGGGCTCCATGATGGCGCGGCATACTCTAAGACGGGTCTCACGTAGGCAGTGTAAAGCGCCCTAAAAGCCTCCTCGTTTAGGTTTCTGAATGAAGTTCTAATTTTCGCCAGTGTAGAGTACGCTGCTGTCGTTATCCTATTTATATGTGCCTCAGGAGTTAGATTAGGTGTCACATCCACTCCCAGGTCTCTTTCTCGAATCGTTACAGGTAGGCTGTTCCACTTCATTGTGTACTGTCCCTTTGGTCTCCTATCACCTGATCCCATTTCCATAACTTTACATTTACTGGTGTTACTGGTGTGTGGTGTGTGTGTGTGTGTGTGTGTGGTGTGTGTGTGTGTGTGTGGGTGTTGTGTGTGTGTGTGTGTGTGTGTGGTGTTTGTGTGTGTGTGTGTGGTTGGGGTGTGTGTATGTGTATTGTGTGTGTAAGCCTAGGGAAGGGGAGAGAGGGCTTGAGAGATGGTGTGTGTGTGTGTGTGGTGCGTGTGAGCCTAGGGAGGGATTGAAGTGTGTGTGTGTGTGAGCGTAGGGGAGGAGGGGGGACTGAGTGTGGTGTGTGTGTGAGCCTGGAGGGGGGGGGGAGAAGAGTGGTGTGTGTGTGTATGTGTGTGAGACTAGGGGGGGAGAGGTGGTGTGGTGTGTGTGTGAGCCTAGGGTGGGAGGTGGAACGAATTAAGTGTGTGTGTATGTGTGTGGAGGCTAGGGGGGGGGGGAGGAGGGAGGGATTGAGTTGTGTGTGTGTAGGAGCCTAGGAGGGAGGGAGGGATGTACTCACCTAGTTGTGCTTGCGGGGTTGAGCTCTGGCTCCTTGATCCTGCCTCTCAACCGTCAATCAACAGGTGTAAAGGTTCCTGAGCCTATTGGGCTCTATCATATCTACACTTGAAACTGTGTATGGAGTCAGCCTCCACCACATTACTTCCTAATGCATTCCATTTGTCAACCCCTCTGACACTAAAAAAGTTCTTTTCTAATATCTCTGTGGCTCATTTGGGCACACAGTTTCCACTTGTGTCTCCTAGTGCGTGTGCTCCTTGTGTTAAATAGCCTGTCTTTATCAACCCTGACGATTCCCTTGAGAATCTTGAATGTGGTGATCATGTCCCCCCTAACTCTTCTGTCTTCCAACGAAGTGAGGTTTAATTCCCGTAGTCTCTCTTCGTAGCTCATACCTCTCAGCTCGGGTACTAGTCTGGTGACAAACCTTTGAACCTTTTCCCGTTTAGTCTTATGCATGACTAGATATGAACTCCATGCTGGAGCCGCATACTCCAGGATTGGTCTGACTTATGTGGTATATAATGTTCTGAAAGATTCCTTACACAAGTTTCTAAAGACCGTTCTTATGTTAGCCAACCTGGCATATGCTGCTGATGTTATCCTCTTGATATGAGCTTCAGGGGACAGGCCTGGTGTGATATCAACCAACAGGTTAGAGGCCTGAGGTCTCTAACTCTTGAAGTATTTCATCTCCCAAATGATACCTTGTATCTGGTCTCCTGCTTCCTACCGCTATCTTCATTACATTACATTTGCTTGGGTTAAACTCTAACAGCCATTTGTTCGACCATTCCTGCAGCTTGTCCAAGTCTTCTTGAAGCCTCATGCTGTCCTCCTCGTCTTAATCCTTCTCATAATTTTGGCGTCGTCAGCAAACATGAGAGGAATTAGTCTATACCCTCTGGGAGATCATTTTCGTATGTCAGAAACAGGATAGGTCCAAGTACAGAGCCCTGTGGCACTCCACTGGTGACTTCACGCCATTCTGAGGTCTCACCCCTCACTGTAACTCTCTGCTTCCTATTGCTTAGGTACTCCCTTATCCACTGGAGCGCCCACCAGTTACTCCTGCTTNTTCATATAAATTAAATAAATATAAATCTCACAGGTCGGTTCCCACAGATCATAATCCCCTGACATTCATTAACTCCATGAAATGTAAGAACCAAAGAATTCTTAGGTGATCTTTGATTTTACAAGTGTTTAACATAGTAATTAGACATATCCCTAGAAGGCGAAATGTAATTGCTGATGCCTTATCCAGGGGATTCCCCATTGCAGTGCCTTAATGTGAATTGTTCTATACATGAGGATGTCCTTACCTTTTGGTTATTTCATGTTTCATTTAATTGATTGTTTTATACATTGATTTTGTGTTGTTGGAGTACTCAATGCTATACCCTTATGTAGTCAAAAAAATGAAATTAAACTTCAGTTAATTTCATTTTTCTTTAAAGGACAGGGAGGGATGTTACGAATCCATATATTTGATTCTAACATTCATCATGATAAATATGTATGTCAATTATTTTCTTTCCTCAGTTATTTAAATAAAACATTGTATCCAGTTTTATTCCAGTATATATGTTTGATTTAAATGTAGCATGCTGTAGTGTGCCTGTATTGAATCATTGTTAATGCTATTGCATGTTCATTCCTGTGGGGGGAGACCGTGGCGTCTCATGGGAGGATGACCTTATTTGGGATGTTCCAGTAATGTATGTAGTGTATCCAGCTAGCATCACTGATTCACCCTTGTAATTATTCCTGTTTATTGATTGTACTTAATTTCTTATTTACACCCGAGTAGTGTTATAGGCATATAAGTATGTTATAATTATGTTCTTTAGTATTACTCTGATAGAAGAGTATCTAGAGGTTTCATGTGGGTTTTAGTTGGTACCTTGTACACGCCATGCCGTGCATGCTCGGAGTCGGTTTTAGTTGGTACCTTGTACACGCCATGCCGTGCATGCTCGGAGTCGGTTTTAGTTGGTACCTTGTACACGCCATGCCGTGCATGCTCGGAGTCGCGTGGGTGGAACTGGCTGGCGTGGACATGTTGTAGAGTTAAGTCTGTGGTCCTGGTTATTGTTTAGTAACATTGTTGATTTCCTGGTTAGACCATTATGTGCATACCCATCTATCTATTTAAGTTGTAATATATTGATCAATGCTTGTATAATGATATTGTGTTGTATTCTGATGCATTAATATTTCTGGCTGCCTGTATTTCTATTTATATATTTGTATGTTCTTTGTTACCCTTACTTTAAGTATATTGCTTTGTTAAGTAAGCAGTGGATTTATTTACCCTAGACACTTAAGTAGGCAAGGCCGTATTATTATATATTTTCTAATCACTGCAACAGAGGAACCATACTCAGAGGTCAAGGGTCGTAACAGTTAGCTTAGCATTTAAAAGCACCGAATCACCTTCTGTGGTTGATTGTTCAATAAACCTCTGAACTATATGTTTAACACATCTCTAACCCTGTCCATGGAGGATAGAAGAAAATGTATATATGCTGGTTAGCATTGTAAATGTGTGGTAGAAAATATCTACCACATCTGTGGTAGAAAATAATAATAATAAAAAAGCTCCCTTAGAACATTGATATATTTGGCCAGGCTATGTGTTCCAGTGATGCTGAAGGTTACTCCCTCTTAATAGTTAAATGGGGAGACCGTGACTCATAGGTGCATACCCCATATTTTAAAATTTGGGGGCCATAACATAATTTTTAAATGGGGGCCTAGTCCGTGATCATCAATCAGGTAACTCCTGTTGTTTCAGGATCTTTATGATGTAAATCCTGTGTTCCAGGACCATTATTGTTGTAATTCTAGTGCTCAGGATTAATAATTATGTATGACACAGTAGAACTGATCCATGATTTATTTCTAGTTTGTTGTGCCTTTTTGAAGTGAATGTTGCAGTAACATTTCCTTGAAGATGCTTTGATGACTTGCGTATGATTCAGCTTGCAGTCCTATGTGAACCTAGTTATTACTGCACTTGCAACGGTGCACGACAGAGGTAAGTGTATATGTTTTATGCAGGTGGGGCATATGTTAATCGAGTATATTCTTATTGTGGCTTAATAATTTTTTTGGAAAGTGTCTTAATAATTAATTATTATGGAGAAATTAGTAGAAGAAATTTTGCAGAATCCATCAGTATATAGGATTAAGACCTTAACAAAATTAGTGTTGATTTGTATGGGAAAACCCTAGAGTTAGAAGTGCCACCCAGATTGACTAAAGCTAAATTACTGAGAATTATTTTTCTGCATCTAGTAGAAGATGGCTTGTTAAGTGATGAGGTATTAGAAGAATACCATGATTAGTTTGAGAGTACCACCAGAATAAGAAGGCGTTAGTTAGAACTTCAGCTGAAGCAAGTTGAATTAGAAAGGTTTAAGTGTGAAGAAGAAACTAAACACATACAAGAAGAAACAAAGCAGAGGGAAGCCAAGTTAGAGCTAGTTAGACTCAGAGGAGAAGAAGAAACTAAGCAGAAAGAAATAGAGTTAGAGACAGTTAGAATAAAACAGCAGATGACTGAGGCAAAGATTAGGCTTCAGGAGAAAAAGCTAGAAGCTGCAGCCGCTGCCAGTAGTAAGGGTTCTAAGGGAAGTCTAGAAGTAATCACAGTAGTGGACTTTACTTCCCTAAAGGGTTTGAATTACCCAAATTTGATTAGAGGGACCCCAAATTGTTTTTCTTACATTTTTCAAAGCTAGTTACTAGTTTTAAAATGGCCGGAGGAGTCATGGGTGACCATTATGCAAGGTCAGTTGTGCAGGAAGGCACAAGAGATTTTCGCTTCGCTCCCTTTCGAAGACAGCTTTCATTACCCCAGAGGATCTTGCAAGTGTATGAACTCAATGCAGAGGAATTAAGATAAAAGTTTAGAGGTCTCAAGCGTGCACCTGATCAGACAGTTACAGATTTTGCTCGAGTAAAAGAGTCAATTTTTGACAGGTGGCTTAACAGAAATAATACTCAGATTTTTTGTCCCTTAAGCAGCTCATCCTAGTTGAAGAACTTTTGTCTTGTTTGCCTGTAAAGTTGACCATGGGACTAGCCACAGGTAAACTTTCTTACAAGGATGTTCATGATTTAGCTATGTTGGCAGGTGATCATGAGATGATTTTTAAGATAACGTATAACAATTTTAAAATGGCACCTAAAACATTCACTTCTAGGCAGGCAAATCCTGAGAGGTCAAAGAATAGACAGTTAATGCTATGTCTGTTCTTACAGCCAGGGCAGACCAAGCATGTAATAAATCTAAGGGTACTGTTTACCTTAGTAAAGCTACATCAGTTTTGACAAGTGTGGTGTTTGTGTGTAGCTGAGGAAGTCTTGGATGTAGGATTGACATAAAGCCATTGCTTGGTTACTGACTTTAATACTTATAAACGATTACATGACTAGCTGCTTCCAAGCTGTTGTTGTTGTTGTTGTTGTTGTTGAGTTAGGGGCGACGATGATCGTGGGATCGGATGCGCCCCGGCGTACCCGGTAAGGGTGAAACACGAAGCCAGGAAAGGCGAAATGCCAAACCAAAACGCGAAACGAGAGACGCCAAGCACTAGAAACTAAGACGCCACACGACAAGGAAACGCACAAAGGGAGAGGCACAAGCACAAAATAAAACAGGGAAAACAAGCAGCTAGAGAAGCACACAGCATTTCACAGAGCAAATACATAAGAAATCAGGGTACATACTTGCCCGGGAACCGGGCCCGCGGGAACCGTACATTGAATGCTTCCCAGAGCACCCACCGCCAAGGGTCCCGTCCACCCACTGGGGACTCAATAACATCCGGAACCGGGGCAACAAACACCCGCAAGCAGGGGACCCAAATGGAAGTACCCACGAGGCGAGTAGTCGCCACACGGCTCGACAGGAAGGGAACCTGCCCACCACGAAAGTTCTCTGGCCCGTCAGACAGCTGTAACTCAGCAATCTCCATCCAGTGACCCGGCGGCATCACAGATGCCGGCAACACGTCCTCCAGGACCCCAACTCGCATCCTCACAGGAGCGAACAGGCCACAGGGCACCACCACAGGGGCACCCGTTGCCCCGGGCACACCACCAGACGACAGCAGGGAATCCGGACGGCGTGCATCCCTCCGTAACGTCACTACCAGGCCACGCCCAGCACCAGAATCCACACCATTCCTGGCAGCGGAAGCCACCACCCCCCACTGCGGAATGGCCCCTGGCGGAGAAAGAACCGAAGGCACGTCCCAGACACAGGCACCAGCACCGGCAGGCACATGGACCTCCGCCACCACTAGCTGTGGAGACATGGACGTATCCGTATCGACACCGGCAACACCCGAAGACTCAGTCACTAAAGTCACAAACATCGGCCCAGGCAGAAGACGAACGCTGGGCACGTTTGGCACTGGGCGGATATTGTCAGGGCCGGAAGCGGACCCAGAAACATGGGCACCACGAGCCGGACGAACCGACGCCCGAGACAGAACAGCAGCAGCCTCCACCACAGGGGAAACCGGGACACACACACCGCAGGAGGCTCTACAGCCACCCCAGCACCCAGCACATCCGGGACCCGGGACACGGACACAGGGCCAGGCGCAGCATCCGAAGACGAGGGAAAAAACGGCAACGCCACACAGGGAGCACCAGGAAGGCCCACGGGAGCAGCGAGGACAGGGACAGGATCAGGCAGACCAACCGACGGTACCGCAATACCCGAAGGAGGGCCGGCAACAACCCGAGGAACGTCAGGCGTCGCCGGGGGAGCTGCAGTAGCGAACGGGACGCGCACCTCCACAACATCTCCAGAGGCAACCTCCAGCAGGAGCGGCGGGAAATCCTCTTCTTGGAACAAGTTGACAGGAGCAGCTATGGTAGCAGAGCACCCTGCAGCCTGATGCCCCAACAGGCCATACCAGAAATAGGTACGAGGCTGCTGGGCATAATACACTCGGACGTAGTATCCCATAAGCCGGACAGAAGAAGGTATATCCGACCGCAGGCGCATTCCCAACGTGCAAATGTTCATTCGCCTTCCAGCATACCGGCCCGAGGAGAGCGTGTTCACCAGCACGCTGACAACAGTACCAACCCCCCCGAAGTAACGCCGTAGGAGGTCGTCAGGAAACTCCAGGGGCACACCATGGATGCTGACATAAGTCAGGGCACCACTACGATCCGAGATCGCCACAGAGCCGGCATCACCCGGCAACGACAACGTACGCCCCTCGTACCGACGGAGGAAGTCACGGTACTCCTCCTCCCCCACGAACTTGAGAACAACCCAGTGGGTAGTAACAAGCTCAATACCAAAGACAGCCTCCACCGGGACACGAAGCATGTCACACATAACCAGCTCCACGTCTGAGTATCCAGCCCGACTAGTGAACTCCAAGCCCATGGAATTCACACGCACAACGGCGGGAAGGCCTCCCATGTCAAACTTGCCACGTCAACACGCAGCCGAGCAGCAACACAAACTGGGGGGGGGGGGGCAGAGACGCCCACACCACCTAGCGACCAAAATGGCAAACAACCCCAACAGCCACGGAGGGTCGGCAAGACGTCTTCACTCCATGGCCGCCAACAGTTGACCCCTTCCAAGCTGGTGGCGTCCTGTACGCTTTCTTGTTTACCTCCTGCTCGTGTCTGAGCCACAACACATACAAACGGATTGTACCGTTTTCTATGAACATGACATCCCTCCTTTTCTTTAAAAAGAATGAATACAAGATGTCCACCATGCTTGTATCACAAAGCAAAGTTATTGACACAAAGTAAGTTATTAACATATCAAGAGATATTGCATACATTTAACATTAATTAAGCACACAAAGAATTTAAACAACTTAATCTTTACCACACAGGATTTCAATGTTGAAAATACAAATGCAATGTTAAACAAACATGAAAGAAACTGTAATACAAAGTTACAAAATATTGAATGAGAGATCTGCATTATTCAAACAACATTAAATTTAATTTAGCATAATAAGTAAATACTTTGCATTACATAGGAACACAATTAATCATCAAATCGTGTAGGGTGTTTAAAATGACGTTTAGGACGAGAGTCCTTAAATACGAGAATATCCCTTGATGAATTATATTATGAATTATGTCGGGTTATACTCATTTTTTTTCCTTTGTACGACTTTTCACTTCATCATTTTCTACACTAGTTGGAATCACTTTGAAATAAGCCATATTATGTGTTATACTATAATCTCTATTACTCGCTGTTTACCATAGTTTCCTTTTACACTAATCACTTATATGGTTTGTATCATATGGCATATTTAGCTTTCCCTCTTTNGGACCAACACAGTCCATAATAAGTCTGTGGAACGGTTCCTCAGGCACCGGATGGGTATCAGTGGTGCTCTGGGAATGGAAACGTTCGGTTTCCCGGCTAACGACACACGTGGCACAGTTTACATGATTCTTTACATCGTTAACCATACCTGGCCAGTAGTAGTCTTGTCGAATTCCATGGTAAGTCTTGTTGAACCCGTAGTGTGACAATGCTCCGTGGGCCAGATGTAGATCGTGGGCCGCAGGCTGGTAGGAATCACTGGTGTTCAACGTCTGCCCAATCGTCCTCGTCCTTCAGTTACTGGGTCTATACCTGCGATAGAGTAATCGTTCTTCATAAAGAACCCAGGAACACTGTCGGATTGGGTCTCAGCCTGAAAGAATAATGGTGTCAAGGTAAGATCATCTCTCTGTAACTTACGGACTCCAAAGCGGTCAGATTAGGGGGTAGTTTCGAAGGGTCCTGAGGGACAGCGGTAACAGTAGAGTCAGCTGGCTGGGTCGTGCAGCTTGAGCACGGGGGTCACCATAAAAGGAGGAACCTTCATCACTCTCTTGAACCTTTGCTGGAACATGCTCAAAAATCGGGTTATCCAACACAGAGTGCTCACCTGGGATATGTCCTTGACGATCAGGTTGTTTGGTGTTGGTCTTCTGCCAAGTCGTTGCCCAGGAGAAGTTGCACTCCAGGCATGGGAAAAGGCTTTTCCCTGACGGCGACTTGGAGTTCACTGGTCACGAAGGGACAATCTAGGTAAACTCTGGCAAGAGGATAAGGAGTAGTAGCAGTAAGGTCAGTGATGAATACAGTCTCTCCTGTGTAGGCGACGTTGGGCACAGCTGATTTCAAGACGATCGATTGTAGAGCCTCTGTGTCCCGCAGGATCTTAAGTCCAAAACGTCCCTCTGAATCTGAACCGTGGGTAGTGATAGTTCCTGGATATAGATGCTTGCTAAAGAGAGAGAGATCATTAGCATGAACACCAACATTCATTACAGGCTTACCGGACTTAGGGTGAGTAGGTTTGGGCTTAGGAGGTTCGGTGTTACCTTTAGATTGGGACTTACCACATTTTTCTATGGTATGTCCATAGAGTCGACAATACCTGCAGTACAGTTGAGAGGTACCTTGATCTGGGCTCGCTTTCTCGTAACTGTACCAAGACTTCTTACTGGTAGGTTCTGGTGTCAGCCGGTGGATGAGGCTGTAAGTGTCAGCTGACTTCGCGCACTTCACCAAATCAGTCTCTTTTTGTCTGCTAAGTATAGGCGGACAGGAGGAGGTACACGTCTCAAAAATTCTTCAACCAATATGAGGTTGACAAGCTCTGGAAAAGTAGAGACATGTGCTGCCTCTAGCCATTTCATGAAATATCTCCGTTTGGTGTTAGCAAATTCTAAGAAGGTGGTGGTACTTGCCTTAACGTAGTCACGGAACTTTCGTCGGTAGCTTTCGGTAGAGAGAAGGTAGGCGTCCAACACAGCTTGCTTCAGGGTGGTGTACTCACCTAATTGTACTCACCTAATTGTGCTTGCGGGGGTTGAGCTTTGGCTCTTTGGTCCCGCCTCTCAACTGTCAATCAACTGGTGTACGATTCCTGAGCCTACTGGGCTCTATCATATCTACATTTGAAACTGTGTATGGAGTCAGCCTCCACCACATCACTTCCTAGTGCATTCCATTTACTAACTACTCTGACACTGAAAAGTTCTTTCTAATGTCTCTGTGGCTCATTTGGGTACTCAGCTTCCACCTGTGTCCCCTTGTTCGCGCCCCTCCAGTGTTGAATAGTTCATCCTTGTTTACCCGGTCAATTCCCCTGAGGATTTTGTAGGTTGTGATCATGTCCCCCCTTACTCTTCTGTCTTCCAGTGTCGTAAGTTGCATTTCCCGCAGCCTTTCCTCATAACTCATGCCTCTTAGTTCTGGGACTAGTCTAGTAGCATACCTTCGGACTTTTTCCAGCTTCGTCTTGTGCTTGACAAGGTACGGGCTCCATGCTGGGCCGCATACTCCAGGATTGGTCTTACATATGTGGTGTACAAGATTCTGAATGATTCCTTACACAGGTTCCTGAACGCCGTTCTGATGTTAGCCAGCCTCGCATATGCCGCAGACGTTATTCTCTTTATGTGGGCTTCAGGTGTGATATCAACTCCTAGATCTTTCTCTCTGTCTGTTTCATTAAGTACTTCATCACCTATTCTGTATCCTGTGTCTGGCCTCCTTTTCCACTGCCTAGTTTCATTACTTTGCATTTACTTGGGTTGAACTTCAACAGCCATTTGTTGGACCATTCACTCAGTCTATCTAGGTCATCTTGTAGCCTCCTACTATCATCCTCTGTTTCAATCCTCCTCATAATTTTTGCATCATCGGCAAACATTGAGAGAAACGAATCTATACCCTCTGGGAGATCATTTACATATACCAGAAACAGTATAGGTCCAAGGACTGACCCCTGCGGGACTCCACTTGTAACGTCTCGCCAATCTGAGACCCCTCACACAGACTCGTTGTCTCCTGTTGCTTAGGTACTCCTCTATCCACCGGAGTACCATCCCTTTCACTCCAGCCTGCATCTCCAACTTTCGCACTAGCCTCTTGTGTGGCACTGTATCAAAGGCTTTCTGACAATCCAAAAATATGCAGTCTGCCCACCCTTCTCTTTCTTGCCTTATTTTTGTTGCCTGGTCGTAGAATTCAAGTAACCCTGTGAGGCAGGACCTGCCATCCCTGAACCCATGTTGATGCTGTGTTACAAAGTTCCTTCGCTCCAGATGCTCCACTAGTTTTTTTCGCACAATCTTCTCCATCAGCTTGCATGGTATGCAGGTTAGGGACACTGGTCTGTAGTTCAGTGCCTCCTGTCTATCCCCTTTCTTGTATATCGGGACTACGTTAGCTGCTTTCCAAATGTCTGGCAGTTCCCCTGGTGTAATCGTTTTCCGATGCCAAAGTGCTGAGTGTGACTGCTGCTCTACCTGTTAAATGTACTCGGAGAAGGGTAGCCCATTGATCGTCAGGCCAACTAAGTTGACTAGCAAGGGTCTCAAAAGTAGTGAAGAAAACATCCACCTCCGTTTCTATGAACGGGGGCATTAACTTACTTGCATGGGAGACATTGAAACTGGGAGGAAGACTAGCTGCAGCTTGTTGGAGTTGAGCTTGGTGTGCAGCGTCCCTCGTGAGTTCTCGGTCACGACATTCTAGAACTGTTTCTGCCTGCCGTTTGTCGTGTTCACGTTGTATCTCGAAACGCTCTTTGTATAAGGCCAACTCACGTTCAATTTCTTCTTTCTTCAGTGCGGCCTCTTCTTTCTTCAGTGCGGCCTCTCGCTCTTTGAGGCGGATTTCTTCTTTCTTGAACTGGAGCTCGCGTTCTTGCTCTTCCCTTCTGATGGCAGCTGCTTCCTGTTGTTGCTGTATGTTGTTGCTTGTTGTTGCTCCTTCTCGAGCTTTGCGAGCTCGATTTTGAGTTTCATTGCCGTCAAATCATGCTTATCTGAAATGGTATGTTGTTCGTGAGTATCAGAATCTATCTTCCCTTCATCCAAAAGATAATCTAAAATTATATTATGTATGGCATACTTGTTGGCGTCAGGGGGAACTTCTAATTGATACTCATGTGCAAGAGTTCTCAATTCGACCCTCTTAGCATGACGTAAGTTCCCTATTTCACTTTCTGGATCTGCCTTGAAAGCGTGGATACGAAACATTGTAAAAAATGGCAAATAAATGAGACACGAATATACTGTGAGAATATGGTGAAAGTCAGAAACAGGAAACGTGGCAACTGTTACCTATCCTGTGGAATTATTATTAATTAAAGTTAATTCAAGATGGTAAATGATTAAGGTCGCAGGAAATCTTGTACCTGGTACTCACTGTGGGAGGATAAAGGCAAGAAAATCCTACTAATTAGTTGAAACTGAGTTTCAAAAGACAAGTGATACACTAAATGGTTCCTAAGGAAATGAAGTAGTCCAAAAATGTAGTCATACCTTGCCGAGTCACTATAGAACATAAGCAAGGTATCCACTGAAATTGAATATGGTATTTACAGAATTAGCGAACTTCATGCTCAAAAGAAGAAAGCTAATTCCCTACCTTGAGTAAATACCATCAAATCTGACCGACGAGTAGGGGTGCGAGTGTCAACTGGTGACGAGAACTATTGGCGAGGTCCCAACTCGCCAATAATAGTCCGTGCTAGAGGATCTTTGGGCCTCTTTTTCCTCCTAGAGTCGGATTGCAGAAATTAGGTGCTATTGACCAGGAGACAGACCACAGTACCAGGGTACCTATGTGATAATCTGTCAAAAATGTGAGAAATATCTGAGGGACAAAAGATGTTAAACACGGGTAATAACACGGAAGGGGGAGACGACCAATTAAGAGTATGACTGAGGCCAACAGTCACCACGTAATCCAAAGTTGTCTCACACTCACCATATGCTACTCCCGTAATGCACAATATACACAGCACCATATAATAAAATGATTATTGTAAATATTGAAAGCAAGGGAAATGAAAGCCAAGTACGCTTACCACAATTACCAATACCTGAGTGAAGCTCCTAGGACAGGCCCCCAATTATATGTGACGGTAACGTGTTGGAAATGGTGGTCGGCAGTCTTCAAAATAGCAGATGTCAATGCTGGGCCACATACATGCAAGTTATAAAAAAAAGGAAAAAAAAAGAGTGACTGCTTGTCTGATAATCAGTGGTAAGGTAAGGTAAGATACACGAAAACACAAATATAAAAAAATGCACTTTACTTAATCTAGAAAACAAAATAAAATAAAGACAATTCCTTGGCATTTAAAATAATGTAAACGTAAAACACGTAAAAATATATATAACAAACTGAAAAGGGGGGAACTGGTTTCCTTTACAGGAATACAAAGATAAATGGTGCTGGGAATATATGCGCAAGCTATCAACCTCTATTTGATCACACAAGGTGGGTCAAGTAGGTGTTCACAGCAAGAGCACTAGATATATTCTGACTGGAGAACTGCTGGCGGTCCTGACATTGGCTTGCGAGGAATGTGATTGGCGTGGAGCTGGAATGGTGTGTTGTTGAACGGCCAATGAGAATGCAGGATGGCCGCAAGTCGGTAGTTTGGCTGGGAGTAGCAGTTGGCGGGTCGACCAGGTGTGCAGGAGTGGGGGGAGGAGGGAGTTGCAGGTGCGTGTGGCTGTCTTGATATACGTTTAAGTCACTGAAAACGTATCTTGAATATTGGGTTGGACGTGATGCTAGAAGAAGGAGCAGGCTAAATCTCTGGGAAGAGATTATCTTCACAATATATATATATATATATATATATATATATATATATATATATATATATATATATATATATATATATATTTTGGTAGCAGTCTTTCCTGTAGACATATATTATTAAATATGACCGAAAAAGTAAGATTAATAATTCTAACACGAATTTTCTCAATATTTCTTGTTTCTTTTCACTGTTGATGGTAATTGAAAAATCAATTCTCTAAAATTCATTTTTATTTCTAGTCTGACACGACACTTGAACGCGTTTCCTAATAACTTATTACATTTTCAAAGACTTTTAGTTTACACACACACAACTATAACCTGCAAACACTAAACAGAGTAGTACTTATACTTATGCTATGATTTAAACAGCTTTCATTTTATACCCGCATTTTGGGTGAGGTGATATGTTACAACAGTTTTGGATGAGGTGAACAAAACTTTCAACACAGGACAGAACACGAAACAATGGGTATTAATTGGGTAAATTGAAGGTAAGAATGGAAGTAACTGCTGAGGGCCTATTGGCCCATATTTCTTGATGCTTCTATATTAGAGTGGGTAGAATATAGTTGTGCATTAATTGGCTGTTGATTGCTGGTGTTGACTTCTTGATGTGTAGTGCCTCGCAGATGTCAAGCCGCCTGCTATTGCTGTATCTATCGATGATTTCTGTGTTGACCAGACCACACACTAGAAGTTGAAGGGACGACGACGTTTCGGTCCGTCCTGGACCATTCTCACAAGCGACTTGAGAATGGTCCAGGACGGACCGAAACGTCGTCGTCCCTTCAACTTCTAGTGTGTGGTCTGGTCAACATACTTCAGGCAAGTTATTGTGACTCTTCGCCTGCATTTCTGTGTTGTTTGCTAAGATTTCTCTGGTGATGGTCTGGTTGTGGGAAGAGATTATATGTTCCTTAACATATAAGCCCTGTTACATAAGCCCTGTTGCTTATGCATCGTTAATCGCCTGGAGAGAGATGTTGTCTTGCCTATTTACTGAGTTCTTTGAGGCTTACAGTCCCCAAGTGGGCATTTGAAGGCATAGACGACGTTGATCTCTTTTAAAGCATTCTGCTTTGTGTCTGGAGTCTCTCATGGAGGCTTTGTGTCTCTCATGAGTAGGCTGGCCGTTTTTTTGGTTTTATACTAAATCGTCAGTTGTATCTTCTGATTTTTGTCTGTAGGGATAACGTTTCTATTAACAATATCTTTTAGAACCATTTTCTCCGTTTTATGAGCTGTGGAAAAGAAGTTCCTGTAAAATAGTCTAATAGGGGGTAAGGGTGTTGTGTTAGTTGTCTCTTCAGAGGCTGCATGGCGTTTCACCTTCCTTCTTATGATGTCTTCAACGAAACCATTGGAGAAGCCGTTGTTGACTAGGACCTGCCTTACCCTACAGAGTTCTTCATCGACTTGCTTCCATCCTGAGCTGTGGCTGAGAGCACGGTCGACATAAGCGTTAACAACACTCCTCTTGTACCTGTCTGGGCAGTCACTGTTGGCATTTAGGCACATTCCTATGTTTGTTTCCTTAGTGTAGACTGCAGTGTGGAAACCTCTGCTCCTTTCCATGACTGTTACATCTAGAAAGGGCAGCTTCCCATCCTTCTCCATCTCGTAAGTGAAACGCAACACAGAATTCTGCTCAAATGCCTCCTTCAACTCCTGCAGATGTCTGACATCAGGTACCTGTGTAAAAATGTCGTCAACATACCTGCAGTATATGGCCGCTTTCAAGTTCATGTCGACGAAGACCTTTTGCTTGATGGTACCCATGTAGAAGTTCGCAAACAGGACACCTAGGGGGAGAACCCATGGCAACCCCATCTACTTGCTTATACTTGTGCCCATCCGGGCTCTTAATAGGACTCTGTTAAATTTCGATCTATTGCTCAACTTTGTCTTATTTTAGTCTGCAACTGGTCTCTGACGAATTTCTGTCTACAACTTGACTCTGACGAGTTTTCGGTCTTTATGGGACTCTGACTAAGTTTTGTCTTTCATTGGACTCAGATGAATTTTGGGACTTAAACTGGATTCTAGCTAATTTTCGGTTTTTACTGGAATCTGAAGAAATTTGAGCTTCAAACTGGTCTCTGACTAATTTTCGGTCTTAAATGAACTCTGAAGAAAATCTGTCCATAAATGGTCTCTGAATAATTTTCAGTTTTTACAGGTGAAACAGCCATAGAAACATAAAAACTAAAACTTACTGTTAAGATGTCTGTTTTCCTTATTCTCAGTAATACGAAAGCCAACTTTGCCCTGACTTTTTATAACAAACTTCTAAGATCTCGGAAATTATTTTTCCCATAAGAACTCTGAACAAACTTCTAAGATCTCAGAAATTATTTTTCTCATAAGAATTAACAAACTTCTATGAAATTATTTTCCTCATAAGAAACCTTAACAAACTTCTAAGATAGCTTGATCCGAAAATGGTCTTTGAAAAAATCCGCGACTTTGAAAACAAACAAAATTTTTCCGTAGAGTTTATCTGGAACCCCTGGCTGCGTAAATGGGATATTTCAAAATTTACCTGGTACCCCCAACGGCGTAAACGGGAATGCCAAAATTTACCAGGAACCCCCAACAGCATAAACAGGAATGCCAAAATTTACCTGGAACCCCCTACAGCGTAAACGGGAATTTAAAAAAAAAATCGCGTTTAAGCTGTACTCCCTACTACTGTTGCTCATCCCTGGGGTTGATGTTATTGTGGATAATGATTTTGACAAGTGTCAAGTTAGTGGGACAGAATGTCTTATCATGTTTACTAACCTTAGTTGTGCGCTGGCTCAACCGGATGCGGATGATGGTGTCATCTATCCAGCCTGTGTTGTGACCAGATCCATGGGTAAGCAGGGTGAGGTAAATCCTGTGACTCCCAAGGTGGATGTTTCGAGGCCAGGACCCCTTCAGGCAGGGAGATGGAGGTGGACCTCGAGGATACATTCTTAGCTCACATGGATGTCGAGAATGAAATTTTAATTTAATAATTAAATCTGATTTAATCTGACCCAGAGGATGGTCTGGAAGAGGTGGCCCAGGTACCAGATCCTTGCCCGCTCGCTCCAGCTATTGAGTCCCAGACCTTGAGTGAGTTGCAGAGTAGTGATCCCAGTCTAGCTGAATGTTATACAGAAGCAGCTGACAATATTGATACCTTGGATGAGAGCACGGGTTGCTACTTCAATGATCGATGTTTGATGAGACGATGGAGACCACCAGGTCCCTTATCAGATGATTGTGAGTCTAGGACCCAGCTCGTCATACCCAAGGAGTATAGGGAGCAGGTATTGCAAGCTGCCCATGATGACCTTATGGGAGGTCACCAAGGGATTTCCAATATGTATCATAAAATATGTAAGTTTTTCTATTGGCCAAAACTCAAAAAGGATGTGGTCGGATATTGTCACAATTGTGTTGTATGTCAAGCTGTGGGTAAACCTAACCAGACTGTTCCATTCGCACCCTTACACCCTACTGTAGTGTCATTTGGAGCCCTTTACACATGTGGGGTTGGATTGTGTCGGCCCCTTACCCCGAACTAAATCAGGAAATATGTTTATGTTTACTATCCTATGTATGACCACCTGGTTCCCTGAAGCATATGCCTTGTGTAACATTAGGGCTTCTACACTCATAAAGCACTTGGAACGGTTTTTTTCATTATTTGGTATGCCAAATAAATACCATCAAATCTGACCGACGAGTAGGGGTGCGAGTGTCAACTGGTGACGAGAACTATTGGCGAGGTCCCAACTCGCCAATAATAGTCCGTGCTAGAGGATCTTTGGGCCTCTTTTTCCTCCTAGAGTCGGATTGCAGAAATTAGGTGCTATTGACCCGGAGACAGACCACAGTACCAGGGTACCTATGTGATAATCTGTCAAAAATGTGAGAAATATCTGAAATATCCGTATCATTCAAACTGATAATGGGAGCAATTTTTGTTTCACAACTTCTAAAACTTTTTGTAGTTCTTTTGGAATTCAACATAACTTCTCTAGTCCTTACCATCCTCAGAGTCAAGGGGGATCGAGCGGTTTCACCAAACCCTCAAACACATGTTAAAAACAACTGGGGGAGATTCACCCAGACATTGGGATGACAATTTACCATTTGTACTATTTGCTGCCAGGGATGAGTTGCACACTGCCCTAAGCTGCTCCCCATTTGATCTTGTGTTTGGACATCAGGTGAGGGGACCCTTGAAAATGTTGCAGGAGAAAATGTTAGGAGATGTAACAGCTAGGCAGAGTGAAAGATACCTGAAGGATGTGAAGAGCAAGCTGTCTCGAACAAAGGAGTTGGCGTTACAACATCTGGGCGAGGCACAACAGGTAATGAAGGAGCAGCATGATAAGCAGATCAAGACCAAACTCAAGAGTTTTTGACTCAGGAGATTTAGTAATGGTCTTGAAGCCTCGTATGGGAACTTCTATGTCACACAAGTTTGGAAGACCTTATCGAGTGGTAAAACGTCTAGGTGAACTTACCTATAAAGTCTGTAACCCCAAACATACCCGTCAGTCAATGCGTGTGCATGTGAATCGTTTGAACGCTCATTGTGGGCCCAGTATTGTGGCTTGTTGTGTTAATGAGGAGGTAAACCCTGAGGTGACAATTGTTGTAGAGGAATATGGTAATCCTCTTTTATCTAATTCCAGTTCCGGGGAAGAATTGTTGTGTCATTTGCAGGATGAGCAGAGAGCAGAGTTCCAGGACCTTTTGAAGACGTTCCCCAACTTGTTTTGGGAGGTCCCCACTCAGACACCTCTCATTACTCATGATGTTCAACTGACAGAGGTAACTCCAACTCGGCTACACCCTTATCGAGTGACCCCCGAGAAACGACGTATCATCCAGGAGGAAGTTGATTATCTTCTTCACCATGGTTTCATTCGATCCAGTCAGAGCACTTGGAGTTCACCGTGTTTAGTGGTACCAAAACCAGATGGAAAATGGCGGTTAGTCAGTTAGTAACTTCTATAGGAAGTTAAACAAGGTAACTGTAGTTGATGTATACCCACTACTTTTGCTAGAAAACTGCATTGACCAGGACGGTCATGCTAAATATGTATCAAAACTAGACTTATCTAAGGGGTATCACCAGATACCACTTACTAACTTTGCTAGGGAAGTGACAGCTTTTATCACCCTTGATGGAGTATTTGAATTTAATGTGATGCCATTTGGACTAAGAAATGCCCCAGCAACTTTTCAAAAGTTGATGAATTCCTTGTTAAAAGATGTGCCAGATTGTAGAGCATACTTAGATGATATTGTGATTTTTAGTAAGTGTTGGGAAGACCATATTTCTAGTTTGAAACAATTGTTTGCAATGTTACGACATGCTAATCTAACTGTAAATGTAAATAAATGTAGCTGGGCTAAGGGAACAATAATTTACTTGGGACATGAGGTCGGACAAGGTAAGATAGTCCCGTTGCAAGACAAGATCCAGGCAATCGTGGATTACCCAGTACTAACGAGCAAGAAATCTGTGCAGAGGATTATTGGGATGTGTGCATATTATAGAAGATATTGTAAGAACTTTTCCTCTGTGGCTGCACCTATGACTAATCTTCTTAGAAAGCACGTAAAGTTCAAGTGGACACAGGGGGTGTCAGAACTCTTTTCAGAAGTTGAAAGGAATTCTCTGAATGTCACCTGTATTAGCCAGTCCACAATTTGATAAGCCATTTATAATGCACATAGACGCTTCGGATTTAGGAGCAGATGCGGTTCTTTTCCAGGTAGGACGAGATGGTTTAGAGCACCCTGTATACTACTTTTCTCGTAAATTTGATAAAGCACAAACAAATTATTCTGTGTTAGAGAAGGAAGCTCTTTGTTTGATTTTGGCGGTTAAGAAGTTTGAAACATACCTGTCAGGTAATCAAGTGGTCATATACACAGATCATGTCGGAAAATCCGACACCATTTAATAATATCACATTTAACAGGCAGAAATATTGCTGCTGCTGTTGTATACACAAGTTAACCCATAGAAAATGTAACTTGTAGTGGAGTTTCCGTCTATAGAAAACGGGATATCATAGCCACATACTATTATAATTCACCAGCTATTGTGTTGGGAATTATTCTTAAATACATTAGTCTTTGGACTTTTACCATCATAAAAACATCTCATATAAATTAATTTAATTATCAGAATCAAAATAGAGTAAATGTGACCATTCTATCAGTTACTGTCATCTCTACAAAGTGAGGGAGGCGTCAGTAGAGTAGGGTGTGGTCAGCGATTGTTGTTGTCACCTCCGAGACGCATGGAGCAATTTGGCTCCTATCATATCTGGACAATGTCGGCCAGTAGCGTCAGTAGTCAGTGAGGAGTGGTCAGCCATTGTTGTTATTAAGACCACAGAGTCGTGGAGCAATTCGGCTCCTATCAATTCTCTTGGACGAAGTGTTATGGAAGATCAGAGTAGTGACCTGCCATTATCACCACGCTGTCAACAAATACAAGCTAAGTGTTGTTCCGAAACCCGTATATCTAATCATTTTTGGCCAATAATGTCTGTAGATAGGGTGAACCGGTTAGAACACGAATGATCGACTCAAAAAAGGTAATTAAGCCTGGTCTTTATGGTTCAATGTACAGTGTTTTTTCTGATATAGCTGTCATATATTAGGATTCTGGCTTCATAGCTAGCGCCCTTTGACAGGTCAAGACGAAGAAGCATGCTTTGTGTATCAGTTACCAGGGTGATGGAAGCTACCTCACAAGAGGAAAATTTGGTGTCTACATCCTAGTTATACCTGGTGGACTAAGGCCTGCTGTACAATAAGATAAGGAACCTCTTCAATGTTTAACAATATATGTAGTTTAATACTGTAGTTTGATTGGCTGCATATATATAAATTCAATATAAACCCCCCATAATGTGCAAGAATCGATTTGTGAGATTATTGCAGAAATACAGTCCACTTAACATCATACAAATTGCTATCGAAATATATAAATTAACGTAATATAAATTCTATATAAATTCATATAAATTAAATAAATATAAATCTCACAGGTCGGTTCCCACAGATCATAATCCCCTGACATTCATTAACTCCATGAAATGTAAGAACCAAAGAATTCTTAGGTGATCTTTGATTTTACAAGAGTTTAACATAGTAATTAGAGATATCCCTAGAAGGCGAAATGTAATTGCTGATGCCTTATCCAGGGGATTCCCCATTGCAGTGCCTTAATGTGAATTGTTCTATACATGAGGATGTCCTTACCTTTTGGTTATTTCATGTTTCATTTAATTGATTGTTTTATACATTGATTTTGTGTTGTTGGAGTACTCAATGCTATACCCTTATGTAGTCAAAAAAATGAAATTAAACTTCAGTTAATTTCATTTTTCTTTAAAGGACAGGGAGGGATGTTACGAATCCATATATTTGATTCTAACATTCATCATGATAAATATGTATGTCAATTATTTTCTTTCCTCAGTTATTTAAATAAAACATTGTATCCAGTTTTATTCCAGTATATATGTTTGATTTAAATGTAGCATGCTGTAGTGTGCCTGTATTGAATCATTGTTAATGCTATTGCATGTTCATTCCTGTGGGGGGGAGACCGTGGCGTCTCATGGGAGGATGACCTTATTTGGGATGTTCCAGTAATGTATGTAGTGTATCCAGCTAGCATCACTGATTCACCCTTGTAATTATTCCTGTTTATTGATTGTACTTAATTTCTTATTTACACCCGAGTAGTGTTATAGGCATATAAGTATGTTATAATTATGTTCTTTAGTATTACTCTGATAGAAGAGTATCTAGAGGTTTCATGTGGGTTTTAGTTGGTACCTTGTACACGCCATGCCGTGCATGCTCGGAGTCGGTTTTAGTTGGTACCTTGTACACGCCATGCCGTGCATGCTCGGAGTCGCGTGGGTGGAACTGGCTGGCGTGGACATGTTGTAGAGTTAAGTCTGTGGTCCTGGTTATTGTTTAGTAACATAGTTGATTTCCTGGTTAGACCATTATGTGCATACCCATCTATCTATTTAAGTTGTAATATATTGATCAATGCTTGTATAATGATATTGTGTTGTATTCTGATGCATTAATATTTCTGGCTGCCTGTATTTCTATTTATATATTTGTATGTTCTTTGTTACCCTTACTTTAAGTATATTGCTTTGTTAAGTAAGCAGTGGATTTATTTACCCTAGACACTTAAGTAGGCAAGGCCGTATTATTATATATTTTCTAATCACTGCAACAGAGGAACCATTAGCTTAGCATTTTAAAAGCACCGAATCACCTTCTGTGGTTGATTGTTCAATAAACCTCTGAACTATATGTTTAACACATCTCTAACCCTGTCCATGGAGGATAGAAGAAAATGTATATATGCTGGTTAGCATTGTAAATGTGTGGTAGAAAATATCTACCACATCTGTGGTAGAAAATAATAATAATAAAAAAATTCCCTTAGAACATTGATATATTTGGCCAGGCTATGTGTTCCAGTGATGCTGAAGGTTACTCCCTCTTAATAGTTAAATGGGGAGACCGTGACTCATAGGTGCATACCCCATATTTTAAAATTTGGGGGCCATAACATAATTTTTAAATGGGGGCCTAGTCCGTGATCATCAATCAGGTAACTCCTGTTGTTTCAGGATCTTTATGATGTAAATCCTGTGTTCCAGGACCATTATTGTTGTAATTCTAGTGCTCAGGATTAATAATTATGTATGACACAGTAGAACTGATCCATGATTTATTTCTAGTTTGTTGTGCCTTTTTGAAGTGAATGTTGCAGTAACATTTCCTTGAAGATGCTTTGATGACTTGCGTATGATTCAGCTTGCAGTCCTATGTGAACCTAGTTATTACTGCACTTGCAACGCTGCACGACAGAGGTAAGTGTATATGTTTTATGCAGGTGGGGCATATGTTAATCGAGTATATTCTTATTGTGGCATAATAATTTTTTTGGAAAGTGTCTTAATAATTAATTATTATGGAGAAATTAGTAGAAGAAATTTTGCAGAATCCATCAGTATATAGGATTAAGACCTTAACAAAATTAGTGTTGATTTGTATGGGAAAACCCTAGAGTTAGAAGTGCCACCCAGATTGACTAAAGCTAAATTACTGAGAATTAATTTTCTGCATCTAGTAGAAGATGGCTTGTTAAGTGATGAGGTATTAGAAGAATACCCTGATTAGTTTGAGAGTACCACCAGAATAAGAAGGCGTTAGTTAGAACTTCAGCTGAAGCAAGTTGAATTAGAAAGGTTTAAGTGTGAAGAAGAAAACTAAACACATACAAGAAGAAACAAACCAGAGGGAAGCCAAGTTAGAGCTAGTTAGACTCAGAGGAGAAGAAGAAACTAAGCAGAAAGAAATAGAGTTAGAGACAGTTAGAATAAAACAGCAGATGACTGAGGCAAAGATTAGGCTTCAGGAGAAAAAGCTAGAAGCTGCAGCCGCTGCCAGTAGTAAGGTTCTAAGGGAAGTCTAGAAGTAGTCACAGTGGGACTTTACTTCCCTAAAGGGTTTGAATTACCCAAATTTGATTAGAGGGAGTAAAAGAGTCAATTTTTGCAGGTGGCTTAACAGAAATAATACTCAGATTTTTTGTCCCTTAAGCAGCTCATCCTAGTTGAAGAACTTTGTCTTGTTTGCCTGTAAAGTTGACCATGGGACTAGCCACAGGTAAACTTTCTTACAAGGATGTTCATGATTTAGCTATGTTGGCAGGTGATCATGAGATGATTTTTAAGATAACGTATAACAATTTTAAAATGGCACCTAAAACATTCACTTCTAGGCAGGCAAATCCTGAGAGGTCAAAGAATAGACAGTTAATGCTATGTCTGTTCTTACAGCCAGGGTAGACCAAGCATGTAATAAATCTAAGGGTACTGTTTACCTTAGTAAAGCTACATCAGTTTTGACAAGTGTGGTGTTTGTGTGTAGCTGAGGAAGTCTTGGATGTAGGATTGACATAAAGCCATTGCTTGGTTACTGACTTTAATACTTATAAACGATTACATGACTAGCTGCTTCCAAGCTGTTGTTGTTGTTGTTGTTGTGTTGAGTTAGGGGCGACGATGATCGTGGGATCGGATGCGCCCCGGCGTACCCGGTAAGGGTGAAACACGAAGCCAGGAAAGGCGAAATGCCAAACCAAAAACGCGAAACGAGAGACGCCAAGCACTAGAAACTAAGACGCCACACGACAAGGAAACGCACAAAGGGAGAGGCACAAGCACAAAATAAAACAGGGAAAACAAGCAGCCAGAGAAGCACACAGCATTTCACAGAGCAAATACATAAAAATCAGGGTACATACTTGCCCGGGAACCGGGCCCGCGGGAACCGTACATTGAATGCTTCCCAGAGCACCCACCGCCAAGGGTCCCGTCCACCCACTGGGGACTCAATAACATCCGGAACCGGGGCAACAAACACCCGCAAGCAGGGACCCAAATGGAAGTACCCACGAGGCGAGTAGTCGCCACACGGCTCGACAGGAAGGGAACCTGCCCACCACGAAAGTTCTCTGGCCCGTCAGACAGCTGTAACTCAGCAATCTCCATCCAGTGACCCGGCGGCATCACAGATGCCGGCAACACGTCCTCCAGGACCCCAACTCGCATCCTCACAGGAGCGAACAGGCCACAGGGCACCACCACAGGGGCACCCGTTGCCCCTGGGCACACCCACCAGACGACAGCAGGGATCCGGACGGCGTGCATCCCTCCGTAACGTCACTACCAGGCCACGCCCAGCACCAGAATCCACACCATTCCTGGCAGCGGAAGCCACCACCCCCCACTGCGGAATGGCCCCTGGCGGAGAGAAAGAACCGAAGGCACGTCCCAGACACAGGCACCAGCACCGGCAGGCACATGGACCTCCGCCACCACTAGCTGTGGAGACATGGACGTATCCGTATCGACACCGGCAACACCCGAAGACTCAGTCACTAAAGTCACAAACATCGGCCCAGGCAGAAGACGAACGCTGGGCACTGGCGGATATTGTCA
>WNGS01164858.1:71811888-71827177 GCA_020271785.1 Procambarus virginalis
CCTGCATACTTGATCCATCAATGACAAGAGTTAACGGTGGATGCTAGTCCTGTTGGGGTTAGGTGCTGTGTTAGCCCAACACAAACCTGGTCAACCAATTCAAGAGTAGTAATGCCTATGCCAGCCGTTCTCTCACAGATGTTGAGCAACGATACCAGTCAGACAGAGAAGGAAGCTTCTTGCTCTTGTATGGGGCTGTGAACACTTCAATGTGTATCTGCTTGGTGCACCTTTACCACGATAGTCACTGACCACAAAACGTTGGAGACCATCTTCATAATCCAAAGTCCAAACCACCAGCTCGCATTGAGAGATGGGGCTCTTCGTCTGCAACCATACAACTTTACGGTGAAATACAAGCAGGTGCAGGCATCCCGCTGATTACATCAGTCGACATCCTGCCAACAGTTTCACACCATCAACCAAGCATCAGCAAGTTGCCGAGGAATATGTACACTCTGTAACCTGTGATGATGCAGTACCTAAAGCTCTCACTCTTGATGAAATCCGTACTGCAACCCTAGAGGACCCAACTCTGCAAGCAACAGTGGATGCATTGACAAGAAAAAGTTTCCACGCATCCCACCCTCAGGAGTTGACCAAGATGCATTCAAAGCACTTGAACGCATCCAAACAGAATTAAGTGTTACGCAACAACGCGACACCGTGCTGCGAGGTACTCGTATCGTCATTCCAGCTGTTCTCCAGCAACGTGCTCTGAAGCTTGCACATCAAGGACACCAAGGTCTTGTAAGGACCAAACAGCTGCTACGAGAAAAGGTGTGGTTTCCTGGCATTGATCGTCAAGCTAAGGACATGCATGATGCCTGTGTCCCTTGCCAAGCTGCAGTGGATACTTCAAGACCAACACCTCTACAACCTTCACCACTACCTGCTGCCCCATGGATGGAAGTATCGATGGACTTGTGGACCGCTACCAACTGAAGAGTACTTGATGGTAGTCATTGATGATCACTCACGTTTATCCAGAAGTAGAAATCATCACTTCCACATCTGCAAAGGCTGTCATCCCGAAACTCGACAAGATCTTTTCAAACTTTGGCATTCCTGAAGTTGTCAAGACGGACAATGGACCGCCATTTAATGGACAAAGACTTTGTCAACTTTGCTGAGCATATTGGATTCAAAACACCGCCGTGTGATGCCACTACATCCTCAAGCAAATGGAGAAGTAGAGAGATTCATGCAACCTCTCATGAAAGCTGTACGCTGTGCTCATGCCGAAGGACGATCCTGGAAACAAGCTATGTATGCTTTTCTCAGGAACTACCGTGCAACACCGCATGGAACACTGGGCAAGTCGCCTGGCGAACTTTTATTTGGACGTCCTATGAGAATTGCACTACCTGTCATGCCAGCCAAGGTAACGGATAACGTCTCGCTCAGAAGGATGCACTAGCCAAGGGCAAAATGAAAATTGCTCATGATCAACGTGCAAAGGAACAATTCATAAAGGTTGGAGATACTGTTCTCGTTAAAAAAAAAAAAAGAGGGAAAGTTAGATATGCCGTATGATACAAAACCATATAAAGTGATTAGTGTAAAAGGAAACTATGGTAACAGCGAGTAATAGAGATCATAGTATAACACGTAATATGGCTTATTTCAAAGTGATTCCAATAGTGTAGAAATGATGAAGTGCAAAGTCGTGCAAAAGAAAAAGAAAAAATGAGTTATAACTCGATAAACAATTCATCGAGGGATGTTTTTGTATTTAAGAACTCTCGTCCAAAACGACATGTTAAACGCCCTACACGATATGATGATTAATTGTGTTCCTATGTAATGCAAAGTATTTACTTGTTATGCTAAACTAAATTTAATATTGTTGAATAATGCAGATCTCATTCAATATTTTGTAACTTTGTATTACAGTTTCTTTCATGTTTGTTTAACATTGCATATGTATTTTTAACATTGAAATCCTTTGTGGTAAAGATTGTTTAAATTCTTTGTGTGTTAATTAATGTTAAATGTATGCAATATCTCTTGATATGTTAATAACTTACTTTGTGTCAATAACTTTGCTTTGTGCTACAAGCATGGTAGACATCCTGTATTCATTCTTTTTAAAGAAAAGGAGGGATGTCATGTCACAGAAAATGGTACCATCCGTTTTCTATGTGCGGCGGCTGGACGCCGCTAGAGAAGGTAAACAAAGCACAGGACGCTGCCAGCTTGGGAGCTACTCTATCATGTAATCGTCTTTTATTATAAAGTCAGTAACCAGGAATGACTTTACATCAACCTTACAACCAAGACTATCTCAGCTATACACAGACACCACAACAGGCTATCACCGGAAAGAAAATCATTAATTTTCCTCAACTTAAAGAGAAATTAATTTTATTAATCAGTCTCTATGAATAGTCAACTGTATTAATTGTGAGTACAAGCTCTGCTGATACTCGTTGAAAATAACTAAGATCCCTAATACCAACCTAAATAGATCGTTTAATTTTCCCAACCTACCTAAGTAGGGGGTTTTCAATAATTGTGACAACTAACTAATTCTTAGTAGAGTCACCCTAGGTGAGTAATGAATCTGCTCATGTGTAAATACGTTAGGCTACAGTACTTTAGCCCTCAAAGAGACAACAAGCACGTAGTCTAACTAAACTATTATGAGGAGTGGGTTCTACTCAGTTTATCATGGTGAGCAAGGTACACTCTGAATATCGCTGTGAGCAATGGAGTGTTCAAATATCATGTTGAGCATAAGGTGTTCAAATTATCATGATGAGCACTAGGCGTTCGAATTATCGTGGGGAAGTAATAAGGGCTCAATTATCACGGTGAACAAATAAAACGCTATAATATCATGGGGGGAACAATAATGTGCTCGAATGTTATGTTAATTCATAGTTGAGCAAGTTGAATCTGCTCGAGATAAATAGTGCAGGATCTTTCTTGTGGGATAACTGAGCATAGAATCGATTAAAGATTCATAGGTGAGCAAGTTGAATCTGCTCGGGTTAAATATGTTGGGTTACCAGCTTAAGTTATTAGTTCTCTGTTATGTTCAGTTACAAATTTGCAAGTTTGTAATCTTGCTTGTGCTGCGCTTCTATAAAAAAATGAGCAGAAACGAAAGATAACAGCTCAAACAAAATTAATACAGTGAATCACTAGCTCCTGTGCAGAAAAACGTTGAATAAATGTAGTAGCCTGGTTAAGACTTATATACGGTTATTTTGGACCTTGGTCTGGTGAATTTGCTGAAGTAGAAGTTGCCTGATGACTTCGTGTTACTGCTAAATTCATAAAATGATGGATGCATTGGGTGCTAGAATCTCTAGCCTAATATTATTATGTACATTGGGGGTGCTAGAATCTCTAGCACCCCCAATATTATTAATTTACATGGGGAGACTGAGTGTGGTCAATTATTACTGTCGAGAATAATTTTGAGTCTACAGTGAAATCAATGGCTTGGTCGCTGTGACATGCAACAATTTAGGCTGCAGACCACTGACTGTCCATTGGGAGACATAAAACATCCCGGCAAATTTCAATTGTACCAGGCTCAATCTGGATTTATTACTTTATTGTTGATGAATTTCTATTACATTTTTATTAGCAGGCATAGGCTTGCTGTATTGTTTCTTCCAACTTCGAGTGAAAATGTTTGATTTACTCTTGGGAATAATTGTTTTATTTGGTTGATTTATTGGAGATTCAGATTTTCGCTAGTACAGCACCAGTCCACTGAGTAATCTACTCCCAGTTGACAGTAACATATTCATGCCTCCCTGTCTGGTGCATCCAGTGATGAATATATAATAATGATCAACTCCAATAAGAATAACTACGTCTCTGAGACAGTCTGTATTTATCTTATAACCAGCTAGCCTAGCACCGCTGTGTTTAAGAAGTTTGACTGTGTGACCAAGACCTGGAACATGTAGATCAGAAGGGATCTTTTCAACGACTATGGCTTGTATTGAGCTGGTATAACCCCCTAGACGTACCAACAATTTGACAAGTTGGTAGTCACGAGGTACAATGTTAGTTAGAAATCTAGAAATGTTTAATTCCACTCAATTTGAAGTTTTCAGTTTTAACTGATCAACTAACTGTTGAGAAACAAAGGTTTTCTGTGATCCTTGGTCAAAGAGACCTCGAGTGGAAATCCTAGACTTCTTATGAATTAATTTTAATTAAGCCGTAAGTAATATAGCTGTGTTGCACGACTCTGTGGTAAGTACACTTACATCTTGGTGTACTTTACAATATTGTACTGATGCAGAGTTGCCTGAGTCTTTATGAGGACTCGTTGACTTTGAATGGGCACCTCCACACAATGTGTGGAGGTGTCTACCTTGGTTGCACTTGTTGCACATACGTAAGGTGACGGTACAATCATTAGGGTTATGATAACCCATGCACTTGGTGCATCTGTGTAATTCTTGTAAATGCTTAATCCTAGAATTGCGGTTTGTGTAGGTACTACACTTGTAAGTGGGGTGTTTCTCATTACAGAACAAACACTTTCTCTCACTTGTAGGATTTGTCGTCTTGGTAGGCGTATCAACTACAGTTTGAGAGGGAGTTACAGAATACGTACTTACATTACTACTCTTGTTTCTAGCAAAAGGAGTAGTAGATTTGGTCTTGTGTTTAGCAGACTTGAATGAAGTGTCATTTGGGTTCACTGAATTCTCAGCATTAGGTTACTTGGGCTCAGATTTAATTCTAGCATGAGTCTTTAGCCTATTAACCATGATTCTTAATCCCTCAAATATTTGCTCAAGGGTGAGAATCTCGGTCTTGTAATGTGAGCTGATTTCCGCTAAAATATTATGAGGAAGTTTCCTCTGAAGAAGTAACTTAATTGACCACTCGGAAGCTGGCACATTAACTTTAGTACCTAAGGCTTTCACAAGAGACTCTACTTCGAACCTGAAGTTCTGAAGGGAGCCTGGTCTCTCAGTTGGTGAACTTATATCTAATAATTGATAATATAATTTAGCTATACTTAATTCTTGGTTGCTGTAATTTAACTCCAACAGTTTTATAGCTTCATCATAACTACTCTCTGTGAGAGATAAATTATTTTATGACTTTCTTAGCTTCCCCTTTGAGAAGGCCGTGAAGGTAGGAAAATTTAGATACCTTCTCAATAGAAGTTTTAGAATGAATATTGACATTAAATGATGTCCAAAATGTATCCCAGTTTTCCTCATTCAGTCCAGCAAATGTAGGCAAGTCTAAAGAAAGTAAACGAGTCTCTGCTGTTAATACACTGGGTTGAGATAGAGTTACATGTTGATTCACCTTATGTTTTTCTACTAAATCAAGTAGAACATTAAATTTATCCTGGGTGTCATCTTCATACTGAGATGATTATGCTATGACTTGGTCTATTTCATCAGGATCAATGTCTGTTTCATTTAGTACATTGATGTAAGACACAATCATAAAATTAACTTGATCAAATTTGAGATTAGCAACTATCAGAGAGACTTCTAATTTATGATAATCAATTGGAGTTGCTTTTGATAGGGTATCAGACTTATTAAGTAGTCTGGTTAAATGGCCTTTGAAACCTACTAGGGATCTCTTCAGCTTCTCAGGAGTAGCGATGGTGGCTACAGCACACCATCGGACCAGCACATAGTAGAGCGAATAAAGGTTGTTTTGCCTGATATTCATATAACCAACCCTGAGGACAGCACACTCCTAGGAGCTCCTCTTGGAGGGAATGCCATCGACGAGGTCTTTGGTAAGATCACTGACCTGAAGAGGATTAAAGACATCGATGCTCATGATGCACTTTACCTCATCACCAGATGCTTGTCCCTCCCCAGGCTGACCTACTTTCTTAGATGTTCGCCATCTTTCAACAATATTAAATTAGAAGAGTACGACAGCTTGCTGAAATCAATGCTAGAAAAAGCCCTCAACCTTTCTCTCAGCGACCCACAGTGGAAACAGGCCTCCCTTCCTGTCAGTCTCGAGGGCCTCGGCGTTTGCACAGCAACACGAATTGCTGTACCAGAGTTCCTGTCCTCTTCAGTGGCGTCTGACAACCTGGTGAAGGAAATCCTACCTGAACACCTAGTTCGACAAGCAGGGGTACATGATCCCAGCTTTACAGACTGCACCACTAAGTGGCTCTCTCTCGCAGGACCAGCACCTCAACCACCGCACTCTGAAGCCCATAAGCAATCCAGCTGGGATCGCCCCATTGCCGAACAAGAAGCTGCGACTTGGCTAGAAGCTGCAACAACACCTCATGACAATGCCCGACTTAGAGCTGTAGCAGCTCCCCATGCAGCTGACATCCTATTAGCAACCCCAATGTCAGCAACCGGCAAGCGTCTCACATTGCAGTCCCTCCGAATTGCTGTGGCTCTCCGCCTCGCTGCCCCAATCCACACCGAATACAGGTGTATTTGCGGCGAGGCAGTGGCTGACAGGTATGGACGGCATGGCCTTCTCTGCCAAAGGACAGAAGGATAGCATGCAAGACATGGCGAGGTTAATGACATTATTAAAAGAAGCCTTACTACAGCCGGTTGTTTAGCAGAGAGAGAGACCCATTACCTAATGCCCTGCAGCTCTGATGAGCCTGTCGGTCGCCCAGATGGGATCACGGTGAACCCCTGGAAGAATGACAGACAGTTGGTGTGGGACTACACTTGCATTTCAACTTTAGCCAACACCTATGTTGACTTCAGTGCTGCACAGGTAGGAGGTGCGCAAATCACAGGGAAGCAGTAAAGTTGCGTAAATACAGAGATCTTTTTCACCACTACAATTTTGTCCCCATTGCCTCAGAGACACTTGGTGCCTGGGCTAAAAGTGCTGCTAGTTTTTTGAAGGAGCTGGGTGCCAAGCTAACTGAAACAACTAGAGACCCCTAGAGTTGCCAGTTTCCTCTTTCAGCGCCTTAGTGTGATGATCCGAGAGGAAATGCTCACTGCATCCATCGTTCCTGCCCGCCATCTGAAAAATGGAGGAACCTACTACCTGTGATGAAAATGTTAAATAAAGTGAGTATATATATTATATATATTATTATAATATATATATATATATATATATATATATATATAAAATAATATAAATATATATATATATATATATATATATATATATATTATATATAATATATATAATATTATATATTAAATATTATTATATATATATAATATATATGTATATTTTATGTACCTTCTTTTGTGCTTCGAGGTCAAATCGAAGTGACCTCGAAGCACAAAAGAAGGTCACCACCAAAGCACCTTACAAGCAGAACTTATTGCAGAAGGAGGAAAGAATCGAGGCAACTACAGAAGCACCATACTGTCGCCCGAGCTCAAAGCGGCAGCTAAGAGCCTTCGTGAGAACAAGGAGATAGTTGTCAGGAGAGCGACAAGTCGCCAATATACGTTATTCTAAGAAAGACGAATATCTGGCGAAAATGAACCTCATACTCTCTGACCAAACTAAATTCCAGGGTAACGAAGGGCACTACAGCCGAATTGAAAGCAAAGGTCAAACAAATTGATTGAAACTGTGAACGCCAAGAAATCCGGACTCCACCTGCCAAAGATTATTGGGGAATATAAACCTGGATATGCGTATGGAAATATCAAGACACATAAGCCTGGAAACCCACTTCGGCCAATCATCAGCCAGATACCCAACCCACGTACAGACTGGCGAAACGACTCAACGGCTTGCTGACTCCTTATGTCCCTTGCACCTTCAGCTTGAAGTCTCAAAGAAATGTTGACTTACTGCAGGGAACACGGGCCACAGGGATAAGAGCCTGTTGGACGTAGAATCACTGTTTACCAATGTACCTGTGGATGAAACAATCGGGATGATAGTGGACAGAGTGTATCGTGATCCGGCCTGTACTCCTCTTGACATACCAGAAAATATTCGAGGAGGAAACTACTCCAAGCTTGTACTAAAGAGGCACCCTTCTTGAGCCCGGATGGGCACATGTATAAGCAAGTAGATGGGGTCGCCATGGGTTCTCCTTAGGTGTCCTGTTTGCGAACTTCTACATGGGTATCATCTAGAAAAAAGTCTTAGTCGACATGATCTTGAAACCGGCCATATACTGCAGGTATGTTGACGACATTTTTACACAGTATCTGATGTCAGACATCTGCAGGAGCTGAAGGAGGCATTAGAGCAGAATTCTGTGTTGCGTTTCATTACGAGATGGAGAAGGATGGGAAGCTGCCTTTCTAGAGTAACAGTCATGGAAAGGAACGGAGGTTTCCACACTGCAGTCTACATAAGAAAACAAACATAGGAATGTGCCTAAATGCCAACAGTGACTGCCACAACAGGTACAAGAGGAGTGTTGTTAACGCTCATGTCGACCGTGCTCTCAGCCACAGCTCAGAATGGAAGTAAGTCGACGAAGAACTCTGTAGGGTAAGGCAGGTCCTAGTCAACAACGGCTTCTCCATGGTTTCGTTGAAGACATCATAAGAAGGAAAGTGAAACGCCATGCAACCTCTGAAGAGACACTATACAACACCTTACAGTCACCTCTTGGGGACTGTAAGCCTCAAAAAACTCAGTATATAGGCAAGACAACACACATCTCTTTCAGGCGTTAACGATGCATAAGCAACAGGGCGCCATAAGGGAACATATAATCTCTTCCCACAACCAAACCATCACCAGAGAAATTTTAGCAAACAACACATAAAAGAGAAATCATTGATGATACAGCGACAGCAGGCGGCTTGACATGGTACGAGGCACTACAATCAAGATGTCAAACACCAGTTTTTTTTGTATAAAAAAAAAGGAAAAAAAAAAAGAGTGACTGCTTGTCTGATAATCTGTGGTAAGGTAAGGTAAGATACACGAAAACACAAATATAAAAAAATGCACTTTACTTAATCTAGAAAACAAAATAAAATAAAGAATTCCTTGGCATTTAAAATAATGTAAAAGTAAAACACGTAAAAAATAATATAACAAACTGAAAAGGGGGGAACTGGTTACGTTAACAGGAATACAAAGATAAATGGTGCTGGGAATATATGCGCAAGCTATCAACCTCTATTTGATCACACAAGGTGGGTCAAGTAGGTGTTCACAGCAAGAGCACTAGATATATTCTGACTGGAGAACTGCTGGCGGTCCTGACATTGGCTTGCGAGGAATGTGATTGGCGTGGAGCTGGAGTGGTGTGTTGTTGAACGGCCAATGAGAATGCAGGACGGCCGCAAGTCGGTAGTTTGGCTGGGAGTAGCAGTTGGCGGGTCGACCAGGTGTGCAGGAGTGGGGGGAGGAGGGAGTTGCAGGTGCGTGTGGCTGTCTTGATATACGTTTAAGCCACTGAAAACGTATCTTGAATATTGTGTTGAACGTGATGCTAGAAGAAGGAGCAGGCTAAATCTCTGGGAAGAGATTATCGTCACAACTCTCCCCCGAAGCCTGCGGTTCTGGTGGAGTCACGTTCACGGGAGGTAGAGTGGGAGGTGGAGCTGCCTCTACCTCATGCACTCTGGAGAGGGCGTCAGCGATGATGTTATCAGGCCCCTTAATGTACAGATCTTCAGATTGAAGCCTTGAAGGTATAAAGCCCATCGCAGCAGACGTTGGTTATTGAATTGGGCTTGATGTAGGAATCTTAGAGGGTTGTGGTCCGAATAGATGGTAGTGGACCTAGCACCGTGCAGATATGGTGCAAAGTGTTGTAAGCTCAGGACGATGGAGAGGAGTTCCTTCTCTATAGTGCTATAGTTTTTCTGATGAGGCTTCAACTTGCAACTGTAGTAGCTGACAGGTAGAACCTCCTCGCCTCGCTGCTGCATTAAGACACTTCCGATGCCGGTACCACTGGCGTCGACATGGAGGATGAAAGGCTTCTTGATATCTGGTGAGGCGAGAATAGGATTAGAACAGAGGAGGAATTTGAGTTGTTCGAAGGCAACGGTTTGCTCCCTGGTCCAATTATACCGTTGCTTGGGACTGGTTAAGGTGATTAAGGGGGTTGCAACAGTGCTAAAGTTCTTCACAAACCTACGGTAATAGGAAGCAAGACCAAGGAAGCGCAGGAGCTGCTTCCTGGTAGTAGGCTGTGGATACTGTTGGATTGCTTGAATGTGGATATTTAACGGAGCCAGGCTGCCACTCCCTATAACATGACCCAGGTACCGCACTTTACCTTTCGCGAAGGTGGACTTGCCCAGATTGATGGTGAGGCCGGCTTTCAGGAGCTTGTAGAACAATCGTTGTAGCTGGAGCAGGTGTTCGCTCCAGGTGTTGGATGCTACAACGATATCATCCAAATAGGCGTAGGTGTTGTCCAAGCCCTGGATGACGCGGTTGACAGCTCTCTGAAAGGTGGCCGGGGCATTGCAGAGTCCAAAGGGAAGGCGGTTGTACCTGAAAAGCCCGAAAGGGGTTATAAAGGCAGACAGTTCTTTAGCTCGCTCCGTTAAACTCACCTGGTAATAGCCCTTGAGTAAGTCCACCTGAGACAGGTAGCGGGCATTACCAATGGCATCAAGGATGTCGTCTATCCTAGGTAATGGGTAGGCGTCCTTCACGGTGACACTGTTTAATTTCCTATAATCCGTGCAAAGACGGATTTGCCGTGAGGTTTGGGTACCAGGATGCATGGTGAGGCCCAGGGGGACTCACAGGGGGTAGCCAGTCCATGGTCCAAGAGATACTGTACCTCAGCACGCATGACTTCCGTTTTGCTAGGGCTGATTCGGTAGAACGGTTGGCGAATCGGCTGGGTGTCAGGTAGCAGTTGGATGTCGTGCCGAGTCACAGTACACTCTTGGGGATCATCTCGAAACAACTCCTGATGTTCTCTGATGAGTTTGATGAGTGAAGCACTATTATCGTCCTGAAAATGATTGTGAAGGTCAGTAAGGATTTCCGAATTAGAAAGCGCTGTCTCAGTGTCAGTGTTTTCGGAAGGAGAAGCAGGGAAGGTCTCACTGTGGCTGTATGGACCTGTAAATGAGGTGAAGTTGGTTAACACAGTGGGAGGAACCCCATGATAGAGCTTGAGCAGATTGATGTGGCACAGCTGGGTCTTCCGCCGCCTATCGGGGGTCTCGAGAACGTAGTTGAAGTTGTTCCGGCACTCCTTAACACGGTAGGGTCCTGAGAACCTGTTCTGTAAAGGAGAACCTGGGATAGGGAAATAGGCAAGAACTAAGTCTCCCGGTTTAAACTTCCTTACTTGGCAGTGCTGGTCGTAACGAGTCTTCATCCCTCTTGGGCTTTCTGTAGGTTGTTGCTAGCAAAGGAATGGACCCTCTCTAGAATGTGTCGGAGGTTTTGAAGATACTGGGGCACATTCTGATGCTCACTGAAGGTGGCATCACGTAGAGAATCCTTGAAAGCCTTGAGAGGTGTACGGCACTTACGTCCGTAGAGCATCTCATAAGGAGATACTCCTAGTGACTCGTTGGGAAGACTTCTGAAAATACACATAATGAGATCAAGTTGCCTATCCCAATCCTTTGAGGTCTCATTGAAACTTTTTTAAGAGTGCCTTGATAGTCTGATGACTACGCTCGAGAGAACCCTGTGAAGCAGGATGATAGGGGCTGGACAGTACCTGTTTGATGTTGAACTCCTCCAGAGTCCGTTTGAAGAGATCACTGGTGAAGTTGGTGCCACAGTCGCTCTGTATCTCCCTCGGAAATCCATACTGGGTGAAGATTTTCAATAAATTCTTCACCACTGTAGCAGCCGTAATGTTTTTCACTGGAACTGCTATGGGGAATCTGGTGGTAGGACACAGGATAGTTAAGATATAGGCGTTGCCTGCACTGGTCCGAGGCAAAGGACCAACACAGTCAATAATAAGTCTGTGGAACGGTTCCTCAGGCACCTGGATGGGTATCAGTGGTGCTCTGGGAATGGAAACGTTCGGTTTCCCGGCTAACTGACACACGTGGCACAGTTTGACATGATTCTTTACATCGTTAACCATACCTGGCCAGTAGTAGTCTTGTCGAATTCCATGGTAAGTCTTGTTGAACCCGTAGTGTGACAATGCTCCGTGGGCCAGGTGTAGAATCGTGGGCCGCAGGCTGGTAGGAATCACTAGTTGTTCAACGTCTGCCCAATCGTCCTCGTCCTTCAGTTTACTGGGTCTATACCTGCGATAGAGTAATTCGTTCTCCATAAAGAACCCAGGAACACTGTCGGATTGGGTCTCAGCCTGAAAGAATAATGGTGTCAAGGTAAGATCATCTCTCTGTAACTTACGGAACTCCAAAGCGGTCAGATTAGGGGTAGTTTCGAAGGGTCCTGAGGGACAGCGGTAGCAGTAGAGTCAGCTGGCTGTGGTCGTGCAGCTTGAGCACGGGTGGTCACCATAACAGGAGGAGAACCTTCATCACTCTCTTGAACCTTTGCTGGAACATGCTCAAAAATCGGGTTATCCAACACAGAGTTGCTCACCTGGGATATGTCCTTGACGATCAGGTTGTTTGGGTTGGTCTTCTGCCAAGTCGTTGCCCAGGAGAAGTTGCACTCCAGGCATGGGAAAAGGCTTTTCCCTGACGGCGACTTGGACTTCACCGGTCACGAAGGGACAATCTAGGTAAACTCTGGCAAGAGGATAAGGAGTAGTAGCAGTAAGGTCAGTGATGAATACAGTCTCTCCTGTGTAGGCGACGTTGGGCACAGCTGATTTCAAGACGATCGATTGTAGAGCCGCTGTGTCCCGCAGGATCTTAAGTCCAAAACGTCCCTCTGAATCTGAACCGTGGGTAGTGATAGTTCCTGGATATAGATGCTTGCTAAAGAGAGAGAGATCATTAGCATGAACACCAACATTCATTACAGGCTTACCGGACTTAGGGTGAGTAGGTTTGGGCTTAGGAGGTTCGGTGTTACCTTTAGATTGGGACTTACCACATTTTTCTATGGTATGTCCATAGAGTCGACAATACCTGCAGTACAGTTGAGAGGTACCTTGATCTGGGCTCGCTTTCTCGTAACTGTACCAAGACTTCTTACTGGTAGGTTCTGGTGTCAGCCGGTGGATGAGGCTGTAAGTGTCAGCTGACTTCGCGCACTTCACCAAATCGGTCTCTTTTTGTCTGCTAAGTATAGGCGGACAGGAGGAGGTACACGTCTCAAAAATTCTTCAACCAGTATGAGGTTGACAAGCTCTGGAAAAGTAGAGACATGTGCTGCCTCCAGCCATTTCATGAAATATCTCCGTTTGGTGTTAGCAAATTCTAAGAAGGTGGTGGTACTTGCCTTGACGTAGTCACGGAACTTTCGTCGGTAGCTTTCGGTGTAGAGAGAAGGTAGGCGTCCAACACAGCTTGCTTCAGGGTGGTGTACTCACCTAATTGTACTCACCTAATTGGCTTGCGGGGGTTGGCTTTGGCTCTTTGGTCCCGCCTCTCAACTGTCAATCAACTGGTGTACAGATTCCTGAGCCTACTGGGCTCTTCATATCTACATTTGAAACTGTGTATGGAGTCAGCCTCCACCACATCACTTCCTAGTGCATTCCATTTACTAACTACTCTGACACTGAAAAAGTTCTTTCTAATGTCTCTGTGGCTCATTTGGGTACTCAGCTTCCACCTGTGTCCCCTGTTCGCGCCCCTCCAGTGTTGAATAGTTCATCCTTGTTTACCCGGTCAATTCCCCTGAGGATTTTGTAGGTTGTGATCATGTCCCCCCTTACTCTTCTGTCTTCCAGTGTCGTAAGTTGCATTTCCCGCAGCCTTTCCTCATAACTCATGCCTCTTAGTTCTGGGACTAGTCTAGTAGCATACCTTCGGACTTTTTCCAGCTTCGTCTTGTGCTTGACAAGGTACGGGCTCCATGCTGGGGCCGCATACTCCAGGATTGGTCTTACATATGTGGTGTACAAGATTCTGAATGATTCCTTACACAGGTTCCTGAACGCCGTTCTGATGTTAGCCAGCCTCGCATATGCCGCAGACGTTATTCTCTTTATGTGGGCTTCAGGTGTGATATCAACTCCTAGATCTTTCTCTCTGTCTGTTTCATTAAGTACTTCATCACCTATTCTGTATCCTGTGTCTGGCCTCCTTTTCCACTGCCTAGTTTCATTACTTTGCATTTACTTGGGTTGAACTTCAACAGCCATTTGTTGGACCATTCACTCAGTCTATCTAGGTCATCTTGTAGCCTCCTACTATCATCCTCTGTTTCAATCCTCCTCATAATTTTTGCATCATCGGCAAACATTGAGAGAAACGAATCTATACCCTCTGGGAGATCATTTACATATACCAGAAACAGTATAGGTCCAAGGACTGACCCCTGCGGGACTCCACTTGTAACGTCTCGCCAATCTGAGACCCCTCACACAGACTCGTTGTCTCCTGTTGCTTAGGTACTCCTCTATCCACCGGAGTACCATCCCTTTCACTCCAGCCTGCATCTCCAACTTTCGCACTAGCCTCTTGTGTGGCACTGTATCAAAGGCTTTCTGACAATCCAAAAATATGCAGTCTGCCCACCTTCTCTTTCTTGCCTTATTTTTGTTGCCTGGTCGTAGAATTCAAGTAACCCTGTGAGGCAGGACCTGCCATCCCTGAACCCATGTTGATGCTGTGTTACAAAGTTCCTTCGCTCCAGATGCTCCACTAGTTTTTTTCGCACAATCTTCTCCATCAGCTTGCATGGTATGCAGGTTAGGGACACTGGTCTGTAGTTCAGTGCCTCCTGTCTATCCCTTTCTTGTATATCGGGACTACGTTAGCTGCTTTCCAAATGTCTGGCAGTTCCCTGGTGTAATCGTTTTCCGATGCCAAAGTGCTGAGTGTGACTGCTGCTTACCTGTTAAATGTACTCGGAGAAGGGTAGCCCATTGATCGTCAGGCCAACTAAGTTGACTAGCAAGGGTCTCAAAAGTAGTGAAGAAAACATCCACCTCCGTTTCTATGAACGGGGGCTTATTAACTTGCATGGGAGACATTGAAACTGGGAGGAAGACTAGCTGCAGCTTGTTGGAGTTGAGCTTGGTGTGCAGCGTCCCTCGTGAGTTCTCGGTCACGACATTCTAGAACTGTTTCTGCCTGCCGTTTGTCGTGTTCACGTTGTATCTCGAAACGCTCTTTGTATAAGGCCAACTCACGTTCAATTTCTTCTTCTTCAGTGCGGCCTCTTCTTTCTTCAGTGCGGCCTCTCGCTCTTTGAGGCGGATTTCTTCTTTCTTGAACTGGAGCTCGCGTTCTTGCTCTTCCCTTCTGATGGCAGCTGGTGCTTCCTGTTGTTGCTGTATGTTGTTGCTTGTTGTTGCTCCTTCTCGAGCTGTGCG
>WNGS01164858.1:71832204-71849643 GCA_020271785.1 Procambarus virginalis
CAGGTTACCCTCTTGTGGACTTGGTCTTGAGTGACATGCTCAGGGTCCCGGTCCAGGACGTCTACGGTGTCGAGCTGGTCACTGCTCGCCGTGTGACCATAAAGTTTGTGGGTGAGGCAGTGTACCGTGATTTTCTCTGGAGGTACGAGGGGCGCACTTTGCTGCTGCAGGATGGCAACAGGTCTGTGACCATTTCGGACCGCAGTGGTGCTGTGACATATGTGAGTGTCCATGGCGCCCCCATGGAGTTTCCTGAGACCCTCCTCCAGTGTTTCTTCCAGAGGTATGGCCCCGTCGTCAGTGTGCGGATGAACTCGCTGTCTTCTGGGAAGTATTCGGGTGTGAAGACCAACATTCGTACCCTTGGGATGTGACTGAGGTCGGACATTCCGTCATCTGTCGGGCTTTTAGGGTACTACGTGCGGGTATTTTATGCCCGGCAACCCCGTACTTGTTTCCGGTGTGGCTTGTTGGGGCATCAGGCTGCCGGGTGCACTGCTGATCCGGTTGCTCCCGTCAATTTGTTCCGTGAAGAGGATTTCCCGCCGCTCCCTCTGGAGGAGGACTCCGTGGGTGAGGAGGTGAGCATCCCGTTCGCTATTGAGGCTTCCCCAGCGTCGCCCGCCATTCCCCCGGTTGTCGCAGACCCTCCTCCGGATGTTGCGGTGTCGTCGGATGTTACACCTAATCCTGTCTCTGGCCCTGCTGCTCCCGTGGGCCTTCCTGGTGCTCTCTGTGAGGCATCGCCGTCTGCTTCCTCGTCTTCGGCTGCTGAACCTGGCCCTGCATCCTCACCTCGGGTCCCTACTGTGCTGGGTGCTGGGGTGGCTACGGAGCCTCCTGCTGTGTGTGGTCCGGTTCCCTCTGTGGTAGAGGCTGCGGCCGTTCTGCGTCGGGCGTCGGTTCGTCCAGCTAGTGGTACCCGTGTTTCTGGATCCGCTTCCAGCTCTGACAATATCCAGCCGGAACCCAAACGTTCCAGGCGTTTGTCTACTGCCTTGGCCGATGTTGGGGACTTCAGTGACTGTGGGTCTTCGGGTGTTGACGGCATGAATCCGGATGCGTCGTTGTCTCCGCGGTTGGTGGTGGCAGAGGTACATGTGCCTGCTGGTGCTGATGCCCGTGTCTCGGGTGTGCCTTCTGTTCCTTCCCCGCCAGGGGGCTCTCCGCAGTGGTGTGTGGTGGGGTGGCTTCCGCTGCCAAGGATAGTGCAGATGTGGTGCTGGGCGTGGCCTGGTAGTGACTTTACGAAAGGATGCACGCCGCCCTGGTTCCCTGCACTTGTCTGGTGGTGTGCCCGTGGCCGCTGGTGCCCCTGTGGTGGTGCCCTCTGTCCGGCCCCCTTGTGGGGTTGCGAATTGGGGCAGTGGAGGCCATGGTTGCCGAGTCCCTGCAGTTGGACTCATGATGGGCGGGTTTCCATGGTATGGAGTAAGGTGGCAGTTACTCGCCTCCGGAGTGACACCGTCTGGGTTCTCTGTTTGCGGGTGTTTGTTGCCGGGGTTCCGGATGACATGGCGCCCCCGGTGGAGGGTCGAGATTCTTGGGGGAGGTGGCTGCATTGGGAGGCGTTCAATGTGCGGTTCCCTGGGTCTTGTTCCCGGGCAAATATGTCAGCTGATTCCATGTTACTGTAGTGTTGTGTACCCCTATGGCCTTTTATTTGCCCTATTGTATTTTGTGCCCATGCCTCTCCCTTATTTGTTGCCAGGCAGGTGTTTTGGTGAGGGCATTTTTATTCCTGTATTTGCTTTTGTGTTGTTACTTTGCCATGTGTGTTCTACTTATGCATTGCTAGCATGTGTTGTTTTTTGTTTTTGTTTTTATTTTGTTTTATTATTGTTTTTTGTTTTTATTTTTGGCTTGTTGTGTGCTGTGCATTTTCTTGTTCTATTTCATTATGTCTTTTATGTTGTGTTTTGTTCTCGGTCCTTCAGGCCGGTGCTTGTATGTTGTTGTGTATGTTATTATGTTTCGTTTCCTTGAGTGCATGGATTGCTTGTTTGTTATTATTGTATATTTTGGCCTCTCCCTTTGTTTGTTGCCAGGCGGTTGGTTTGGTGTGAGTGTTTCTATTCATGTCTTGTTTCTGTGATGTTTCTGATGATGCACTGGTGTTTTATTATTGCATTACGTGTTGTACTTGTTTGTTATTTTTGTTTTGTTTGTTGTATATTGTGATTTTCTTGTTATGTTTTATGTTGTACCTCTTGTTGTTTGTTTTGTTTTAAAATGTTTTGTTTTGTACTGTTACTGTGCTTGCTTGTTTGACATTGTTTTCTATTTTGTGTCTTGATGTATGCAGTGTTTCTCATGCACTTAACGTGTTTGTAATTTGTTGTACTGTGCTGTCGGCCCTTCTGGCCGGTCGTTTATTGTTTTGTTTTGTTTTGTTATGTTTTCTATGTTCTTGTCTTGTTTTTATGTATTTAAATTGCATGCTTGCATGTAAAAATAAAAAAAAAGTAAAAAAAACCCTCATGTTGCCATTGTGGTAAGACTAACCACCTAGCAAAAGACTGTTGGTCTGCATCTTCATCATCCCCTAGACACTTTTCTCAGTCTTTGCGTTATTTAACAATTCTAGGTTGCCATATTGCAAGTATCATAAAGAAGCTGGTCACCACACCGCAGATTGTAAAGCTCGGCGAAGATCATCTCCATTTTGTAGCTACCATGGTCAGTCCTGGCAAGATGCACAGTGTCCAAGGCAGCATAAATATTCAAATAACGACATAGATCAGTCAAAATACCATACCAGGTAACACAATCCTAGATATCAGAGTGTTCATATCACGTCGTCAGGAAACTTCCAAAGTACCTCTTTAACCAGTTTAAGATATCAGGCCCTAGTGCCCTATCTGCGTACTCAGTAGTTACCCAAAATAGATTTGGACACATGACAGGGGAGGACACTGATAATAGACCAGTTGTAGATATTGACGAAACCCGAGTAAATTTGTCTTAGATGAGACACAGACAACGTAAGCAACATTAATCACAAGCAGTAAAATGTACAATTTCTAGTGATGGTCCGCTAGCCTCAGCTCTAGTACTTTTTTTTCTTTATTTTTTTTTTACATGCAAAACATGCAATTTAAATACAATAAAAATAACACAGAATACAGAACAGAACAAATAAAACAATAGATCACCGGCCAGAAGGGCCGACAGCATTTCACAACAAACCACAAACATGATAAATGCATAGAAAATTACAGCATACAACAAGGCACAAAGCATAATACATTGGCAAACTAGAAATCACAGTAACATCACAAAACAAAACCTTCATATAACAAAACATACATCAAAGGCATAACAGGGAACATAACAGTACAATCACAATACATTCCAAACAAAACAAATAACAAACACGTACAACAGGTAAAGCACGCCATAACAAATGGAAGGCAAAACAAAATGGCAAAACCGAACAAAGAGCACTCGCCAACAGCCTGAAGGGCACACAATATGACATAAACAAGCGCATGCGACATCCACAACTGAACACACAAACGCACATGAACCGCACACCCACCCACCAGCCATACAAAGAAAACCCAGAACACACACCGGAGCACGCAGGAACCGGGAAACAAAACCCAACCCACCCACTCACACACACACCCCACCCGCACCCCACAACCATGCACACAACAGGAAACACAAAATATACAGAAATCATTTGCGAGGAACAACGTGAGAAACGTACTTCTCGTACTACCACCGTAGTGTGCACCACATCCGGAGCCACCCCACCGTCAACGGTAGGACGACACTCGTCGAAGTCGCCAATTTCAGCCCACGCAGAAGAACTCCGGTAATCCTTAGGCTCGGGCCGCACATCATCAGACCCGGAGGCAGATTCAGCGACATGTGCAGCACTAGCCGGGCGAACCGACGCACGCCGCAGTACTGCAGCATCCTCAACCACATGGGGCATCAGGCCAGGCACAGGAGGGAACGCTGGATCCACCCCAGCTTCCAGCACAGCCGGAACAGACGGCGAGGGTGCAGGGACCGGGACAGATACAGCAGAGGAAGAACTGGAAGACGAGGGGCCCGAGTAGACGGCACTCGGAAGAGGCTCAGGGACACCAGCCGGAGCAGGCAGAGCACCAGGCGAGGACACAACCTCCGGAGGAGATGCGACAACAACAGGGGGCGCAACAGGCGGAGCAACAGCTGATTCAGAGGGCACCTTCTCAGCCGAAGAGACGTCCACACCCACCGAATCATCCCCCACAGGAAGTGGCGGAAAATCCTCCTCACTGAAGAGATTCACTGGTGCAACGGCAGGCGCAGAACAGGAAGCAGCCTGATGGCCCAAAAGACCACAACGATAATACGTCCGCGGCTGGCGGGCGTAAAACACCCGAACGTTGTACCCCATAAGGCGCACAGAGGACGGAATATCCGCCCGGAGTCTCATGCCCATGGTGCGAATGTTAGTTCTCACACCCTTAAGAGGACTGGAAGACACCACGTTCACCCTCACACTAACTACTGCGCCAAACCGGCCGAAATACCGCCGTAGCAGACCCTCTGGAAACTCCAAGGGAGCCCCATGCACACTGACGTAAGTAAGTGCACCACTTCTATCAGATAGGGTCACAGTGCCCGCACCATCCGGCAGGGGTAATGTCTGCCCCTCGTATCGCCAGAGAAAATCGCGATACGCCACCTCCTCAGTGAACTTCACAATCGCCCTACGGGCCGTTACCAACTCGACCCCATAAATCTCAAACACAGGAACAGAGAGCATATCACAAGCCAGCGCAATCTCTGGGTAACTGGCCCGCACAGAGAACTCTAGTCCCACAGACTGAGCTCGGACGACAGGGGGTAGAGGGACCCCCATCGTATCGCCACGTCAGCACAGGTGGGCAGAGACACACCCGCCCCCAACCGGCCGAACTAGCAAACAACACCAACTGCCGGAGCGCCGAGTCAACACGTCTTACCCCCACCGAAGCTAGGGCCAGACCAGCCCTAGTGCATGGTAGAATACTGAAAATCTTTGTGGATACAGGTGCTAAAATAAATATAGGTTAGCCTTCAGCTCTTAGTGATATTTCAAGTAAGCACTGTCACAGTAAGAAAATCAGCCGTACCTTTTCTGAAGGGTGTATCAGGAAGCAAAATGACAGTTGAAGGAGAAATCGGCCTTCCACTCAAGTTAAATGACATTACGCTGTCCATAACATGCCTAGTTTTTGATAGTGTCCATTTTCCTGGTGACATTCTCTTAGGTTTGTACACCATGATTGATGAGAATATTGTATTGTTCCCCATTGTTGGATCATTAGTATCAAGGATCATATCATACCACTTTACAGTATGTAAGATGGGTCCTGATTTCAACAGTAAAAAATATTATATTATTAATGTCGACAGCCAACTTGTTAACGTTCAGTTATCTGATTCTTGTCGCAGTAACATACCCGAGAAAAAAGGTCTCAATTGAAGCATCGTAGTTGTGCGGTTGCTCATGAGAGTGAGTACGAGACTTTCTGGAGGGGGACACACTAGCAGATTCTCGTTGTCTTGCTCACCTGGCAGCTTCCATCTCTGAAGTCAGTGGTTCCACAGCTACTGACACTGTGCTTCACTTTCATTCTCTCACAAGAGTAAGAGTTAAGATTCAGGGAGTTCCTGAGGTGTTGGATGTCATTGCAGATAGTGAAACATGTAAAGTGAATGGTACGTTTGTTGAACCCTCCTGGCACACAGTGCAGGACGGTACTGTTACATTGTATATTGCAAACACTAGTAATGCCGACATCCATCTCCAGTCTGGCATCCACGTTGTAGATTTTGCCCATTACTCATTACCGATGTGAGTGGTGGACGATGTCTCAACGGAACATACTGTGTGTGCTCTCTCACCAGCAGAACAGGGATCTTAGCCTGAGGTGCAAGCGCAACACCTCAGTCCTACAGATTTCCCTGACTATGATTCAACTTTTGAAAATTTTGAATAAGGACAGAAAAGTCATCACTCTTCCTGGAGAATAGTTAGGTCTTACTCCTCTCATCACGCATAAAATTCCCATTGAAAAAGGTACAACACCAATTTATGTTCCAACATATCGTTTACCACATTCTCAAAGAACGGAAGCTGATAGACTTATAAAGGAAATTTTAAAAGATGACGTAATTGAATCGAGCAATTCACCATGGAACGCCCCATTGATTCTTGTACCAAAACGAGATGGGACTTGGAGACCAGTAATCGACTACCGGAAGCTTAACAGAATAACGATACCTGACCGTTTCCTGCTTCCAGTCTTAAATGATTTGTTGCAAAGCATTGGTCGTAACAAAGTATTTTCAACATTAGAATTGTTGCAGGAATTCTGGCAAATCCCACTTGATGAGGAAAGTAAGCAGTTGACAGTCTTTAGTACCCCTAATGGTCATTTTCATTTCAAAAGAATGCCATTTGGTTTGAGAAGCAGCCCAATAACCTTTTCAAGGATCATGGCAAGCCTATTTCGTAGATTAATAGGTAGTACTCTTTTGGTGTATCTCGATGATCTTATAATCATGTCACAAGATGTTCAGACACAATTTCAGAACCTTGAGAATGTACTTGCAAAGCTCGCAGAAGCAAACTTAAAAGTAAAATTATCAAAATGCTCATTTTTAAAGGAGGAGATTAATGTCTTAGGTCATACAGTCACTCCTTGGATAAATACAAAATTATTGCTGCCCATGGTTTTCCAAGCCTCGTACTGCAGAAGCCATGAGACAGTTCACAGGTCTTGTAGGAGTTTATCGTTCATTTATTGCTGGATTCTCTACTATAGCTGCTCTACTTTACAAGTTGCAAAGAAAAGATGAACACTTTGTTTGGGAAGAAGCCCAAGAACAATATTTCAGAAAGCTCAAAGAAGCATTAATCTCGTCACCTGTTTTAAGGTACCCAGATTTTTCTAAGCATTTTACGTTGGTCACAGATGCTAGTGACCTAGGCTTAGGTGCTGCATTACTTCAAACTGAAGGTCACAGAGATCACACAATAGCATATGCCAGCCGTACATTGTCTAAGGAAGAGAAAAATATAGTGCAACAGATTGTGAAGCTCTATCAGTTGTATGGGCTCTTAAACATTTCAGATATACAATTTACAATTATCCAGTGCATGTTCTTACTGATCATCAACTATTAATTTCGTTGTTCAAGAATAAGAATCCTGTTGGAAAATTTGCCTGATATTTACTTACAATTCAAGAATTCAATCCTACATTTGGGTATATTCCAGGAAAACAAAATGTTGTAGCTGATGCATTTTCTCGACATGTAGCTGCAATCCAGTTACATTACCCAGCATTAGACGCTACAGTAGTAGAGACTGAATAAAGACAATACCCCATATGGTCACCTGTCATTAATTTTTTGACTAAGCAATATACTCATCAGATTGACAAACCCCCAGTACCATTGAAGGAAGTGGTGATGTTCAACAATTTACTGTGTAGAGTAGTAAAGCTAGGAACACCCCCGAGGAAATGTTGTCAGTCGTTCCAGCTGTTTTGGTTCCAACTGTATTAAAGATTATCGATGATGCTCCTGCAAGTGCACATCCAGGAGAGGATCGTACACTCTAACAAGGTCGATTTAAATATTTTTGGCCTAAAATGGCTAAAGAGATTGCTCATTATGTTGATAGATGTTTAACCTCCTTACAGCACAAAGGACATGTTGTGGGACCTAATCCAATTAATGTGTACCCCAGTGACTAAGGCCCCTTGGGAACGAGTATCAATGGATCTGATGGCAAATTTTGCAGAAACTGAAAAGGGTAACAAACACTGGCTTGTAATGGTTGACAATTTTTCAAGGTATTGTGAATTAGTTCCTATTCTGAACAAAACATCAGAAACTATAGCCAGTGCATTTCATGACCAAATAATTTGTAGATATAATATGCCAAAAGTTATTCTTTCAGATAATGGTCCTGAGTTCAGTAATAGTGTTTGTGTGAATTATATAACATTAAAAATGTAGCATTATGCCATATCACCCAGCAAGTAATGGGTGAGCAGAGCTTACTAACAGAAAAGTGTTAGATGCTTTGAGAGTCACGTTGAATTTTGATAACAGTAATTGGGATGAGTTCATACCCTTAATTCAGTGTGTCATAAATTCTTAAATTAATGCTTCTACAGGAAATAGTCCTCATGCTATTCCTTATGGTACAGATAAGATCCATTATAATGAATTGATCAATGTAACCCTGCTCCTCTGTATTGCATAGATGATTTTGTTCAAGTAAAGTGTAGACAAATGCAACTAGTTTTTAAGAAAATACAAGAACACTTGTCCAAGGCAACTGCAGAGTTTACCCGAGCAAGGAATGCTCAAGCTAAGCCCAGTAAGATAACTGTTGGATCTGTAGTAATGGTACTTAACCAACACAGGTCTGGTCCTATGTAAAAGTTAACTAAGAAATTTTTAGGTCCATATAAAGTAATAGAGCTTATCAAGGGTAACAAGTACAAACTTAAAAAATTTAACAAGAGAGTTCATAAACAAACTATTAGATCACACATGAAGTTACCTAAAATTACTGCTGATAAGACTGATGCAAAAGTTGTCAATGACCTTACCCAGACAGATTCTTCTAGTGGGACACCACTTACTGTGGTTGACAGTCCACTTGACAATGAGTTACCCCATGCCAGTACTTATAATCTTAGATCTAGACCTTTAGTTTCAACTGTACACACACCACATGTTCATTGGCTAGACGAGATTGATAATCTAGATGACACCTGGTCACATGCAGTTTCATCTGTTCCTGACTTTCAGTCAGAGTCAGAGTTGCTTAGCAGGAATTACGGATTGATATTCGCAAAATCTATAATTAAGTGCATCCTGCAATTATTCTCTACAATTTAACTCTACCCCCATGTATCTTATTATCACTGAATAATGTATTGTAAACTATATACTTCTTTCAACTAAGTTTTGTGTTTTATTCACTGAAAAGCATACTGAGCCATTTGTATTTTTACAGTGCAAGTCTTCAAGATTTTCAATATTGTTCTAGCAACCACATTTTGGTCAGTGATTCCGGACTGGTTGATACCTGGTTGATGGGGTTCTGGGAGTTCTTCTACTCCCCAAGCCCGGCCCGAGGCCAGGCTTGACTTGTGAGAGTTTGGTCCACTAGGCTGTTGCTTGGAGCGGCCCGCAGGCCCACATACCCACCACAGCCCGGTTGGTCCGGCACTCCTTGGAGGAATAAATCTAGTTTCCTCTTGAAAATGTCCACGGTTGTTCCGGCAATATTTCTTATGCTTGCTGGGAGGACGTTGAACAACCGCGGACCTCTGATGTTTATACAGTGTTCTCTGATTGTGCCTATGGCACCTCTGCTCTTCACCTCCATTCCACCTCTGCTCTTCACCTCCATCCGATTCAGAGGTGCCTATGGCACCTCTGAATCGGACTGCTATCACTAAGATGTTAGCCTTCGTAGTCCAGTTTGTATATACCTTGTAAATATTGTACATAATTTGTCTTATCTTGTAATCTAATCATAAGATTCACTGTGGTTGTTAAGTCATAACTTTTGTTAAATTTATGCAGATAATTGTCTTTATTATTTTCCAAGCACATGCCATTGACACAAGATGTTGATAATTTTATTTAGACAATACTTGAGTTGTATTGTTCAAACCTAATGATTAGACATGCTCATGATCATGCTCTTACTCCAGTAGATGCATTGTTACCTTGATTTTCACAGAGTCAAGTATGATCTAATTTTTGTGCCCATGCCAAGTGGTGTTAGCAGTGTACACCTGATCCAATCTTTCAATGTTTATTCTGAAACTATGCATGTAAGTCATTATTTTTGCCACCAAGGGTCCTCCATTATCATTGTAACTAACTAGCAAGAGATTGTCGACAAGGGACGTCGACTTGGTGGTGTGTACAAGCGGTGTTAGCCTTTAAATTCTATGTCGGTTGGTGAGTAACCAATCCGGTGGACAGTGAGCCTCATGATGTCATTCCAATCCGGTCATTCGTGAGCCTCATGATGTCATGAGCAGCAGAGTAGCTGTTTTCTAGTAAGCGAATCAGTACCTCACAGACCTAGCTCAGAGCAGGACCTCAGGACCCTTGGGTGCTGATATTTATTCTATTACAACTTATAAAGTCAAGAAGTACAGTCTATGTATTACTCCAAACCCAAGCAAGACCCAACAGATGGAGTACTGAATGAAGAACACACAAAGGATGCAATAGTCCTGCATTCTGCATTGCAGGTGACTCAGATGACCTAGGTCACAACTGTTGACCTCATTGGACTCCTCCCGTTGTACCAAGTGTTTTGATCCCAAACTTGGACAACTCTGGATTCCAAATAACGAAGTTGCCTCTTGAAAACACCCGTGCTTGACATGCAAGCAAAAGTTTTTGCACTGAGAGAGCATTTCTCACACACACTAACTGATGAATTGATTGATAAAGATTAAGCCACCCAATAGGTGGCACGGGAATTAATAGCCCCATAGTTGGAGGCCCTTTAGAGCCATTGCCAGTACCAGTCGCTGGTACTGGAGGTCTCTGGATGGATGGATTTTTTGTTTTGAGCGGGAAGGGAGGTCACGTAGCTAACTATACCAACTATAGAGCTGGTGAGTTTCTGAAGGGATCTTCGTCTTCCGTTTTTTCTTTAAGTGTGAGATGTGAGAGTCTGAGTTGGTCCCAGGAGATACAGTGTTGCTCCAGGAGATACAGTGTTGGCCCCAGGAGATACAGTGTTGGCTCCAGGAGATGCAGTGTTGGCCCCAGGAGATACAGTGTTGGCTCCAGGAGATACAGTGTTGGCCCCAGGAGATACAGTGTTGGCTCCAGGAGATACAGTGTTGGCTCCAGGAGATACAGTGTTGGCTCCAGGAGATACAGTGTTGGCTCCAGGAGATACAGTGTTGGCTCCAGGAGATACAGTGTTGGCCCAGGAGATACAGTGTTGGCTCCAGGAGATACAGTGTTGGCTCCAGGAGATACAGTGTTGGCTCCAGGAGATACAGTGTTGGCTCCAGGAGATACAGTGTTGGCTCCAGGAGATACAGTGTTGGCTCCAGGAGATACAGTGTTGGCTCCAGGAGATACAGTGTTGGCCCAGGAGATACAGTGTTGGCTCCAGGAGATACAGTGTTGGCCCCAGGAGATACAGTGTTGGCTCCAGGAGATACAGTGTTGGCCCCAGGAGATACAGTGTTGGCTCCAGGAGATACAGTGTTGGCTCCAGGAGATACAGTGTTGGCCCCAGGAGATACAGTGTTGGCTCCAGGAGATACAGTGTTGGCTCCAGGAGATACAGTGTTGGTCCCAGGAGATACAGTGTTGGCTCCAGGAGATACAGTGTTGGCCCCAGGAGATACAGTGTTGGCTCCAGGAGATACAGTGTTGGCTGCAGGAGATACAGTGTTGGCCCCAGGAGATACAGTGTTGGCTCCAGGAGATACAGTGTTGGCTCCAGAAGATACAGTGTTGGCTCCAGGAGATACAGTGTTGGCTCCAGGAGGTACAGTGTTGGCTCCAGGAGATACAGTGTTGGCCCCAGGAGATACAGTGTTGGCTCCAGGAGATACAGTGTTGGCTCCAGGAGATACAGTGTTGGATCCAGGAGATACAGTGTTGGCTCCAGGAGGTACAGTGTTGGCTCCAGGAGATACTGTGTGGCTCCATGAGATACAGTGTTGGCTCCAGGAGATACAGTGTTGGCTCCAGGAGGTACAGTGTTGGCCCCAGGAGATACAGTGTTGGCTCCAGGAGATACAGTGTTGGCTCCAGGAGATACAGTGTTGGCTCCAGGAGATACTGTGTTGGCTCCAGGAGATACAGTGTTGGCTCCAGGAGGTACAGTGTTGGCTCCAGGAGATACAGTGTTGGCTCCAGGAGATACAGTGTTGGCTCCAGGAGGTACAGTGTTGGCTCCAGGAGATACAGTGTTGGCTCCAGGAGATACAGTGTTGGCTCCAGGAGATACAGTGTTGGCTCCAGGAGATACTGTGTTGGCTCCAGGAGATACAGTGTTGGCTCCAGGAGATACAGTGTTGGCTCCAGGAGATACAGTGTTGGCTCCAGGAGGTACAGTGTTGGCTCCAGGAGATACAGTGTTGGCTCCAGGAGATACAGTGTTGGCTGAAGGAGATACAGTGTTGGCTCCAGGAGATACAGTGTTGGCTCCAGGAGATACAGTGTTGGCTCCAGGAGGTACAGTGTTGGCTCCAGGAGATACAGTGTTGGCTCCAGGAGATACAGTGATGACTCCAGGAGGTACAGTGTTGGCTCCAGGAGATACAGTGTTGGCTGAAGGAGATACAGTGTTGGCTCCAGGAGATACAGTGTTGGCTCCAGGAGATACAGTGATAGCTCCAGGAGGTACAGTGTTGGCTCCAGGAGATACAGTGTTGGCTCCAGGAGATACAGTGTTGGCTCCAGGAGATACAGTGTTGGCTCAAGGAGATACAGTGTTGGCTCCAGGAGATACAGTGTTGGCTCCAGGAGATACAGTGTGGCTCCAGGAGATACAGTGTTGGCTCCAGGAGATATTGTGTGGCTCCAGAAGATACTGTGTTGGCTCCAGGAGATACAGTGTTGGCTCCAGGAGATACTGTGTGGCTCCATGAGATACTGTGTTGGCTCCAGGAGATACAGTGTTGGCTCCAGGAGATACAGTGTTGGCTCCAGGAGATACAGTGTTGGCTCCAGGAGATACAGTGTTGGCTCCAGGAGATACAGTGTTGTCTCAAGGAGATACAGTGTTGGCTCAAGGAGATACTGTGTGGCTCCAGGAGATACTGTGTTGGCTCCAGGAGATACTGTGTTGGCTCAAGGAGATACAGTGTTGGCACAAGGAGATACTGTGTTGGCCCGAGGAGATACTGTGTGGCTCCAGGAGATACTGTGTTGGCTCCAGGAGATACTGTGTTGGCTCCAGGAGATACAGTGTTGGCCCAAGGAGATACAGTGTTGGCTCCAGGAGATACAGTGTTGGCTCAAGGAGATACAGTGTTGGCTCAAGGAGATACAGTGTTGGCTCCAGGAGATACAGTGTTGGCTCCAGGAGATAAAATATTGGCTCCAGGAGATACAGTGTTGGCTCCAGGAGATACTGTGTGGCTCCAGGAGATACTGTGTTGGCTCCAGGAGATACTGTGTTGGCTCAAGGAGATACAGTGTTGGCTGCAGGAGATACTGTGTGGCTCCAGGAGATACAGTGTTGGCTCCAGGAGATACAGTGTTGGCTCCAGGAGATACTGTGTTGGCTCCAGGAGATACAGTGTTGGCTCCAGGAGATACAGTGTTGGCTCCAGGAGATACTGTGTGGCTCCACGAGATACTGTGTTGGCTCCAGGAGATACTGTGTGGCTCCAGGAGATACTGTGTTGGCTCCAGGAGATACAGTGTTGGCTCCAGGAGATACAGTGTTGGCTCCAGGAGATACTGTGTTGGCTCCAGGAGATACAGTGTTGGCTCCAGGAGATACAGTGTTGGCTCCAGGAGATACTGTGTGGCTCCAGGAGATACTGTGTTGGCTCCAGGAGATACTGTTGCGGCTTCAGGAGATACTGTGTTGGCTCCAGGAGATACTGTGTTGGCTCCAGGAGATACAGTGTTGGCTCCAGGAGATACAGTGTTGGCTCCAGGAGATACTGTGTTGGCTCCAGGAGATACTGTGTGGCTCCAGGAGATACAGTGTTGGCTCAAGGAGATACAGTGTTGGCTCAAGGAGATACAGTGTTGGCTCAAGGAGATACAGTGTTGGCTCAAGGAGATACAGTGTTGGCTCAAGCAGATACAGTGTTGGCTCAAGGAGATACAGTGTTGGCTCCAGGAGATACAGTGTTGGCTCAAGGAGATACAGTGTTGGCTCCAGGAGATACAGTGTTGGCTCCAGGAGATACAGTGTTGGCTCCAGGAGGTACAGTGTTGGCTCCAGGAGATACAGTGTTGGCTCCAGGAGATACAGTGTTGGCTCCAGGAGATACAGTGTTGGCACCAGGAGATACAGTGTTGGCTCCAGGAGATACAGTGTTGGCTCCAGGAGTACAGTGTTGGCTCTAGGAGATACAGTGTTGGCTCCAGGAGATACAGTGTTGGCTCCAGGAGATACAGTGTTGGCTCCAGGAGATACAGTGTTGGCTCCAGGAGATACAGTGTTGGCTCCAGGAGATACAGTGTTGGCTCCAGGAGATACAGTGTTGGCTCCAGGAGATACAGTGTTGGCTCCAGGAGTTACAGTGTTGGCTCCAGGAGATACAGTGTTGGCTCCAGGAGGTACAGTGTTGGCTCCAGGAGATACAGTGTTGGCTCCAGGAGATACAGTGTTGGCTCCAGGAGATACAGTGTTGGCTCCAGGAGGTACAGTGTTGGCCCAGGAGATACAGTGTTGGCTCCAGGAGATACTGTGTTGGCTCCAGGAGATACAGTGTTGGCTCCAGGAGATACAGTGTTGGCTCCAGGAGATACAGTGTTGGCCCCAGGAGATACAGTGTTGGCTCCAGGAGATACAGTATTGGCTCCAGGAGATACAGTGTTGGCCCCAGGAGATACAGTGTTGGCTCCAGGAGGTACAGTGTTGGCTCCAGGAGATACAGTGTTGGCTGAAGGAGATACAGTGTTGGCTGAAGGAGATACAGTGTTGGCTGAAGGAGATACAGTGATGGCTCCAGGAGGTACAGTGTTGGCTCCAGGAGATACAGTGTTGGCTCCAGGAGATACAGTGTTGGCTCCAGGAGATACAGTGTTGGCTCAAGGAGATACAGTGTTGGCTCCAGGAGATACAGTGTTGGCTCCAGGAGATACAGTGTGGCTCCAGGAGATACAGTGTTGGCTCCAGGAGATATTGTGTGGCTCCAGAAGATACTGTGTTGGCTCCAGGAGATACAGTGTTGGCTCCAGGAGATACTGTGTGGCTCCATGAGATACTGTGTTGGCTCCAGGAGATACAGTGTTGGCTCAAAGAGATACAGTGTTGGCTCCAGGAGATACAGTGTTGGCTCCAGGAGATACAGTGTTGGCTCCAGGAGATACAGTGTTGTCTCAAGGAGATACAGTGTTGGCTCAAGGAGATACTGTGTGGCTCCAGGAGATACTGTGTTGGCTCCAGGAGATACTGTGTTGGCTCAAGGAGATACAGTGTTGGCACAAGGAGATACTGTGTTGGCCCGAGGAGATACTGTGTGGCTCCAGGAGATACTGTGTTGGCTCCAGGAGATACTGTGTTGGCTCCAGGAGATACTGTGTTGGCTCCAGGAGATACAGTGTTGGCCCAAGGAGATACAGTGTTGGCTCCAGGAGGTACAGTGTTGGCTCAAGGAGATACAGTGTTGGCTCAAGGAGATACAGTGTTGGCTCAAGGAGATACAGTGTTGGCTCCAGGAGATACAGTGTTGGCTCCAGGAGATACAGTGTTGGCTCCAGGAGATAAATATTGGCTCCAGGAGATACAGTGTTGGCTCCAGGAGATACTGTGTGGCTCCAGGAGATACTGTGTTGGCTCCAGGAGATACTGTGTTGGCTCAAGGAGATACAGTGTTGGCTGCAGGAGATACTGTGTGGCTCCAGGAGATACAGTGTTGGCTCCAGGAGATACAGTGTTGGCTCCAGGAGATACAGTGTTGGCTCCAGGAGATACTGTGTGGCTCCACGAGATACTGTGTTGGCTCCAGGAGATACTGTGTGGCTCCAGGAGATACTGTGTTGGCTCCAGGAGATACAGTGTTGGCTCCAGGAGATACAGTGTTGGCTCCAGGAGATACTGTGTTGGCTCCAGGAGATACAGTGTTGGCTCCAGGAGATACAGTGTTGGCTCTAGGAGATACTGTGTGGCTCCAGGAGATACTGTGTTGGCTCCAGGAGATACTGTTGCGGCTTCAGGAGATACTGTGTTGGCTCCAGGAGATACTGTGTTGGCTCCAGGAGATACAGTGTTGGCTCCAGGAGATACAGTGTTGGCTCCAGGAGATACTGTGTTGGCTCCAGGAGATACTGTGTGGCTCCAGGAGATACAGAGTTGGCTCAAGGAGATACAGCGTTGGCTCAAGGAGATACAGTGTTGGCTCAAGGAGAAACAGTGTTGGCTCAAGGAGATACAGTGTTGGCTCAAGGAGATACAGTGTTGGCTCCAGGAGATACAGTGTTGGCTCCAGGAGATACAGTGTTGGCTCCAGGAGATACAGTGTTGGCTCCAGGAGATACAGTGTTGGCTCCAGGAGATACAGTGTTGGCTCAAGGAGATACAGTGATGGCTCCAGGAGGTACAGTGTTGGCTCCAGGAGATACAGTGTTGGCTCCAGGAGATACAGTGTTGGCTCCAGGAGATACAGTGTTGGCTCAAGGAGATACAGTGTTGGCTCCAGGAGATACAGTGTTGGCTCCAGGAGATACAGTGTTGGCTCCAGGAGGTACAGTGTTGGCTCTAGGAGGTACAGTGTTGGCTCCAGGAGGTACAGTGTTGGCTCCAGGAGATACAGTGTTGGCTCCAGGAGATACAGTGTTGGCTCCAGGAGATACAGTGTTGGCTCCAGGAGATACAGTGTTGGCTCCAGGAGATACAGTGTTGGCTCCAGGAGGTACAGTGTTGGCCCCAGGAGATACTGTGTTGGCTCCAGGAGATACAGTGTTGGCTCCAGGAGATACAGTGTTGGCTCCAGGAGATACAGTGTTGGCTCCAGGAGGTACAGTGTTGGCCCCAGGAGATACAGTGTTGACTCCTGGAGATAAAATATTGGCTCCAGGAGATCCTGGCTTACCACAGTTGTAACACTTGTGCACATGCTTGTTGGAGGAGTTTCCCTGCCCCCCCCCCCCCCAGGCACACCAGTCGTAGGCTTAGCTCCCTCGCCAGTACCTGTAGCATGATGATTCTCGTGTAGCTTCATCCTTTCATTTGTCTCCTGGCCCCAGCCCACAGATCAGCTTGCTTGTCCATAGACCGATTTGACACAACTTCCTGCTCTTTGAACTTGACAAAGAGAGACGATTCGCATGCTTCTAAGAACTGTTCGCGAATCATCAGTTGATAGAACTCCATGCTCGCCGGAGCATTCTCCATGAGTTCACAGTAAAGGTTTAGACTTGATTCTAGTCGCTAAAACATGATAACATGTGTCTCCTCTTTTTGCAGTTGAGCCCTACGGAAGTTCTCTAGCATCCGGTCAGCAGTGATGCCAAAACCATTCAGCAGCGTTGTTGTCAATGCCTCGTAATCTCCATGCTGGTGCGGACCTAGACTGTGGTAGATGGTCAGTGCCTTTAACAACGCACTAAGAGTGAGTGCCCACCCACAATCAGCGGCGTGACCTTCGAAACGCTTGATTTATGCATCCATCTAGTCTCCCTCTCATCAAAGTTAGTTAGTTTGGGTAGTTTGACAGTCTTACCTTGTTCAACGTTAGTCTCTGT
>WNGS01164858.1:71859095-71871770 GCA_020271785.1 Procambarus virginalis
GTGACTGTTGGGATTGAGTACTACAGATGTTGGAGGTAGCATGTTTGGAGCAGATGCTTTTGTTTATGATCTTGTTAATAATATTTCATGTACCTGATAATTGTTTTGTTGTTGTTACTGGCGGAGAATAAAACCATGAGGACGAAGATTGTTTCTCTTACCACAATATAACAGTGGCGACGAGGATTAAACATCTCCGCAGAGAGCCTGGGTACGAGACGTGGTGTGAGGATCAAGAGAGAGCAGGGTACGTCGTGTGGACGCTTCGCGCATACAACAGTGGAGTGTGCTACCACCGTGGCCATGGCTCCATGTCAATCGAGCCGTTAAACACTGCCAAGATCTCGTTGGACCTGTGGCTCAGCCTGCTGGAAGCAACTTTCAGTACCGGGAGATTAAGGAGGACGCCAACAAGAAAGCGGTACTCTTAGTTTCACTGGGTTCTGAAGCATATAGTGTTCTCGGAAATTTGTGTGCACCTGAGCTACCGCACACGAAGACCTATGTAGACCTGATTGCTCTGCTTAAACGTCAGTATGTGTGTGAAACCATCATATCACAGGAGTTTGATGGATTTCCAGAAGAGGACGAAAAAGCAGCAGGAATCGTACAGGATTTATTTGCGGATTGAAGGCTTTGGCTAACCTGCAACTTCGGAGCACAGTTGGACGGTAGGGTTAGGGACCAGTTGTTCATGGCAGTGGAAAAGGAGAATTATTTCCCTAACCTGGTGGCAGAAAATTTGGATCTACAATCGATGACTTCATGGACAGTGCTCGAGAAGATATTGAACCTGGAAAGGGCTTTTGGAAGTAAGACTTCTACTCAGGAAATTATGGTCGTACAGGGCCAGACCAGATGCAAACACTGTGGATACAATCACATAAGTAGCAAGTGCAAGTTTCGTGCCTATATATGCAACTTTTGTAACAAGGAGGGACACTTGCAGAGAGTGTGTAGGGAATATCTGAACAGGAACAACAAGGCCTGGGAGAGGAGACGACCAGGTAATGCAGGAAGAAGAGGTAGTGGTACTGTGTCAAGGCGGTAGAGGAAGGTAAACCGTCTGAAGAAGCTGCAGGTGAGGAAAACCGACTATATTCGGTGAAAGAAAAGGTATGTTCAGTGAAGTCACAAGTGGTGAATTTTGTAATTAATGGGAAGTTAGTTCCCTTGGAACTGGACACTGGTGCTGCAGTGTCAACATTGTCTAGAGATTGGGCAGATACCTTGCAATTGAATGTAAAACCAGGTAAAAAATCATTAAGTGCTTATGATAATGTACGATTAAGGTCTATGGCAAAGTGTCGGCAAAAGTAGGTTATAATGGAAAAGAAATTGTCCAGGATTTTTATGTAGTGGATTCACATAATCCTAGCCTATGTGGTAAGGATCTCATGGAAAAAGTGGGAATTTTCTTGGCGGGCCTAGATGAATTGTTGTCGATAGTTAAAACAATTAAAAGTGCCGAACAAATGTTAGATAAATATTCAGTGGAGGCAGATAAGCCAATTAATAGCATGGTGGCAAAAATTCACCTGAAAAGTGGGGCTTCACCTAAATTTTTCAAGGCAAGAACAGTGCCGTTTCATTACAAGCAATTGGTAGAATCAGCCCTGGAAAAGCATGTGGCAGAAGGCATCTTAGAGCCAATTACACATAGTGAGTGGGCAGCCCCAATTGTACCAGTGTTGAAGGCAGATCGGAAATCCTTGAGAATCTGTGCAGACTTCAAGGAACTGAACAACCGCATACACTGTGAGAAGTACCCTTTACCTAAGATAGATGAGTTGTTGTCAGTGGTCTGCAAGGGGCAATTTTTTCTAAGATTGACCTGAAAGATGCTTACTTGCAAATTCCTGTAGAGGAGGAGAGCCAGAAATTGTTAGTGATTAATACCCACAAGGGGTTATTTAAGTATAAAAGACTTCCTTTTGGACTCTCCTCGTCTCCAGCAATTTTCAGAGATTCATGTCCCAGTTGTTAGTTAACATTGAAGGTGTGGCTAGTTTTTTAGATGACATTATTGTATGTGGAGAGAATGAGGAAGTGCATGATGCTAGATTAGAACAAGTTTTGAATCTTTTGCAAAAGCACAATGTGAAGATTAATAAGGGAAAAACAACGTTGAAGACCAAGGCCATTGAATACCTGGGGTACCATATTTCAGGTAAGGGCTTTACTCCTTCTCACAAAAATGTAGCTGCTATAATAGATGCCCCAGCCCCAACATCAGTTGGGGAAGTACAGTCTTTTGTTGGGATGGTTACATATTTTTGTAAGTTCGTGAAGAACTTTTCAACAAAATTAGCACCCTTGTATGAATTGTTGAAAAAAGGGGCTAGATTTAAGTGGGCAGCAAGAGAGGAAAATGCATTCAGGAATATTAAGCAGGAATTGATCAATTCTCCAGTGCTCACTAATTTTACAGGTAGACTCCCATTAAAACTGGAGGTAGATGCTTCCCCAGTAGGAGTGGGTTGTGTATTATTACAGGAAGTAGATGGTCAGGATAAAGTAGTATATTTTGCTAGCAAGAAATTATCTCCTGCAGAACAGAATTATTCTCAGTTAGATAAAGAAGCCTTAGCTTTGGTATATGCTGTAAAAAACTGAGGTATTTTCTGCTGGGGAGGAAATTTCTTGCTAGAACAGACCATAAACCCCTGCTAGGATTGTTTGGCAGAGGTAAGCAGATTCCAGTTAATGCCAATGCTAGAATTCAAAGATAGGCATTACTACTCTCGCAGTTTGAGTATGATTTAGAGTTTAAGCCAGGCAAGGATAATGTAGTAGCTGATGCATTAAGTAGATTACCTGTGACAGAAGAATTAAATTCCAGTATTCCAGTGGAGTATGTTAACCTGGTGGAATCTATGTCGTTTGAGGATATTTCATTCCAGACTTTTAGGAAGGCAACTGTTAGAGATCCCAAATTAAGTCTGTTGATGAAATATGTTAAATATGGTTGGAATGATAATTTATTATTGTCAGAGTATGCTGCAGTGAAGGCTGACCTTAGTATTCACCTGGATGTACTCTTGTATAGGAATAGAGTGGTGGTGCCTGGGGAACTGAGATGTAAGATTTTGGAACAGCTGCATGTAGGCCATAATGTCATAAATGCTATGAAAGCAGAAGCTAGAAGTTGGGTTCGGTGGCCAAAAATAGACCAGGATATTGCTGAGGTAACAAAAAATTGTCATATTTGCTTTAAGAATTATCAGAAACCCCAGGCCCCAGTACTTTCTTGGCCATGCACTGGAAAACCCTGGTCTAGACTTCATGTAGATTATGCGGGACCTATGGATAATAAATATTACCTAGTGGTGGTGGATTCATACACCAAATTTCTGGATGTGCATGTGTGTAATTCCACCACATCATCTGTAACTTGTGAATTACTCAGGAAAACATTTTGTAATTTTGGATTGCCAGACATAATTGTCTCAGACAATGGTCCTTATTTTGTTTCTGTGGAAATGGAGGATTAAAAAAAAAAAATGGTATTAAACATGTAACACCTGCCCCCTATAATCCTTCTTCAAATGGTCTAGCAGAGAGAGCAGTGAGATCCTTGAAAGAAGGATTAAAGCAGTTTACGGAAGGTACTATTTATACAAGGCTTTGTAGATTTTTATATAATCAAAGGAAAACTGTTCATTCTACTACTGGTAAATCTCCTTCTGAATTACTGTTTAATAGGCACTTTAAAGTGCACATGGAAGCAGTAAAGACAGATCCCGATAAAGAGAAATCGGTAACTAGCTTGGCCAGTCAGTTGGCTCAGGAAGAGGAATTGTTGTTTAATGAGAGGGATGCAGTATATGCAAGGAATTTTGGAAGTGGAAAGCCCTGGGTGGAAGGAAAAATTAGGGAGGTCCTGGGCCGCAGGAGCTTCACTGTGCAAGTGCAGAGTTTTGGGAACATTAATTGGAAAAGGCATGCAGATCAGCTCATGCCAAGGTTCACAGGGAATTTTGAAGACCCTTCAGGTGGGGGTGGGGCAACTAGTGATATCCATCCTTATATTGAAGGGATAGCAGCACCTGTAGGAGACTGGGAGGCAGAGCAAGGGACAGCAGAGTGTAATGGGGATACAGTTAACCCTATGGACTCTACAAGGAGTAATTCAGAAGAATGTTTCCAAGAAGTAACAGGTCAGGACTCCCAGTTGAGAAAATCAGGAAGAGTCATACGACCGCCTGATAGACTTAACCTGTAGGGATAGAGTTTATTTAAAAGGGGAGGAATGTTGGGATTGAGTACTACAGATGTTGGAGGTAGCATGTTTGGAGCAGATGCTCTTTTGTTTATGATCTTGTTAATAATATTTCATGTACCTGATAATTGTTTTGTTGTTGTTACTGGCAGAGAATAAAACCATGAGGACGAAGATTGTTTCTCTTACCACAATTATAACAGTGACCCTTGGTCAAAGAGACCATGTGTAGTGATCTTAGAATTCTTATTTGTTAGCAGCAGCTGAGCTGTAGGTAACGTTGTATTATTATCTGATTTAGTAGCATGTACATTGACCTCTTAATGTACCTTGCAGTACTGTACAGTGGTAGAAGTATCCTGTTCCACTTGGGGTTTATGCTGACCTCGGTCGCAATTCCCCACACAGTACTGAATGGTGCTGGCCCTTGTGGCAGTTCTTGCACACGTGAACCCTCAAGTTAAATTCAGTGTCTTCTCGATATACCAACGGAATCGCGATCGTGACTATATCGTTAATAAATTTTATAGAGTGAAAAGTCTGTAAATCACCAGAGCGAAACTGACTGGTATCAGGTAACCCCTGGTGACAAATTGAGATCGTCTGTGAGTGACCTAGAGTGACCCAGTAGTGCCGCCGCCTAAGTAATATGTGTGTGACTTTACCACAGTGTACTTGTATGGTACCATATTATCCATCGCCGCCAACTGCCACTCAGTCCAGAGCGTGTAGCCACCTCAAGCCGCCACCTGCCCTGCCTCACTGTACAATGTGACGTCACCACCCATACCCACCCTACTCACCTCCAGTGCAATCAAGTGTGTGTGTGTGTCTGTTAGGCATACAGCACACCCTCTTGTGAGTACCCTCCATGTCAAGTGCAGTTTGTTAGGAAAGCCTGTCGTCAGTGTTTCACGTCGTAACCAGCAAAACCAGCTGTCAGGCCACCTACGCATTCTTGCATAAATGTGCACCAGTGAATGAATGGGAGAGGTAGCCTACCTGTAAGTACAATATCTTGTGTTTTATTATTGTGTCTACCTGTGTGTTGATCTGAGGGATCAACCACAGTTCTCACCTTCTCATACCTGACCCAGGTATTGGTGGAGACACCCGACGGTGTTTATCTGTGTGGTACCACGAAATTGCACTCATCTGTGAATGTGAGTTTCAGATACACCACACATTTAGTTATTGTGTGACATAATTATTATTATTGTGCATGATTATTGCCTATCGCATTGCCAATGCCATTGTGATTTATTGTGCATCATCATTAAGCGAGTATCCGGTTGGAACTCTTGTAATCCCTTTGCATACCGGCAGTTAGGTTTGCCGTGTTAATGATTGGCTGTCAAATGTGTTAAGTTAGGTGTTTCTCCACGAGGGGATCAAAATCGATTAGTCAGATGTCAAGAGTCTCGCTAATGCACCCATAGCCTTTCTGGCGCCAATCTAAAGTAAATCAAGCACCCATTGTATTAGTGGTTAAGTTTGTAAATAAACTACTGTTAAGCTTTATGCGGTGTTTCCATTGAACCACTTCTGAATACTGTCAACTGTTACTTAAGCCTTCAGCTCCAGGTGTCTTCAACACCGAGTTGCCTATTATTCACTGATCTATAAATGTGATGAGGACCCTAGGAGTCCCTTAAAGTGTTTCAAGCATTGAGGAGATTCCAATGCCCAACGTGGACTAGGACCAGGTGAGGCTAGTCTGAGAAGAGACCCTCAAGGACTCTAACTCAACCATGCTCCCAGGCCCTGTACGGTTGCTGTCGTATTTTCTCTGCTGGATTCCGACAGCTTCGTGAAGCATCTGCCACATGTACATTGGTGACGTATGCATTGCAGTCGGAAAAGCAAAATAGAAAACCCCACATCTGGCGCCCAACGTGATTGGCTTAATTGGAACCTAGAGTAAAGTTTCGCACTTGAATTTCCCTAATAATTCAAAAGTGACGAGCAGTATTCAGAGGACGTTTAATGCCCTGTCAGGTATACATACCACCAGTATGTCTGAGTGTGGAGAGTACAAACAGCGCTACCTGTATCTTCACTTGGCCTTGACTGCTCTTAGACTCGACGACTACGACACTCTTACTGAGCAAGAGTGTAAGGAACGAGTGGAGCAGTACTTGAGGGTCACGGAAGAGGTGAGGCTACAAACACACATACAGGGTAGTACTGAAGTGGCGTGCATGAGTCTCATTATACTGGATGAGGGTATCGGTGGTGAGAATCCGGTGAGAGGTAACTTGGTGGAAGACACCCTTGTTTGTGACGTCACCGAGAATGATGTCACTAGTATCACACATGCTGCGAGAGAAAACCGAGTCACACGGGAATCTAGCCCTTTAAATATTCCGTTGGGGTGATTCCACTGGGAAGAATCTCTGCCCAAAAGGTCCTTGTGGACGACGCCAACTCAAAGAGTAGGTATTATAGGCTCGCACTTATTCACCTTAGAGGAATACCGCGACCAGGTTAGGGGCTTGTGATTCGAAGGGAATAAACTAGCAGAGCAAGCTATGAAACTCTGGACTGATCAGCAGAACAGAGAAAACAAACTCTGGACTGATCAGCAGAACATAGAACACAAACTTTGGACTGATCAGCAGAACAGAGAAAACAAACTCTGGACTGATCAGCAGAACATAGAAAACAAACTCTAGACTGATCAGCAGAACAGAGAAAACAAACTCTGGACTGATCAGCAGAACAGAGAAAACAAACTCTGGACTGATCAGCAGAACAGAGAAAACACACTCTGGACTGATCAGCAGAACAGAGAAAACAAACTCTGGACTGATCAGCAGGACAGAGAAAACAAACTCTGGACTGATCAACAGAACAGAGGATACTGAAAGCAGAGCTATCATGCAGTTGCAGCGATGCAGAATGACGAGACAAGTGGTCGATCAACAGAGACTAACGTTGAACAAGGTAAGACTGTCAAACTACCCAAACTAACTAACTTTGATGAGAGGGGGACTAGATGGATGCATAAATCAAGCGTTTCGAAGGTCACGCCGCTGATTGTGGGTGGGCACTCACTCTTAGTGCGTTGTTAAAGGCACTGACCATCTACCACAGTCTAGGTCCGCACCAGCATGGAGATTACGAGGCATTGACAACAACGCTGCTGAATGGTTTTGGCATCACTGCTGACCGGATGCTAGAGAACTTCCGTAGGGCTCAACTGCAAAAAGAGGAGACATATGTTCTCATGTTTTAGCGACTAGAATCAAGTCTAAACCTTTACTGTGAACTCATGGAGAATGCTCCTGCGAGCATGGAGTTCTATCAACTGATGATTCGCGAACAGTTCTTAGAAGCATGCGAATCGTCTCTCTTTGTCAAGTTCAAAGAGCAGGAAGTTGTGTCAAATCGGTCTATGGACAAGCAAGCTGATCTGTGGGCTGGGGCCAGGAGACAAATGAAAGGATGAAGCTACACGAGAATCATAATGCTACAGGTACTGGCGAGGGAGCTAAGCCTACGACTGGTGTGCCTGGGGGGGGGGGGGGCAGGGAAACTCCTCCAACAAGCATGTGCACAAGAGTTACAACTGTGGTAAGCCAGGATCTCCTGGAGCCAATATTTTATCTCCAGGAGCCAACACTGTATCTCCTGGGGCCAACACTGTACCTCCTGGAGCCAACACTGTATCTCCTGGGGCCAACACTGTATCTCCTGGGGCCAACACTGTATCTCCTGGAGCCAACACTGTATCTCCTGGAGCCAACACTGTATCTCCTGGAGCCAACACTGTACTCCTGGAGCCAACACTGTATCTCCTGGAGCCAACACTGTACCTCCTGGAGCCAACACTGTATCTCCTGGAGCCAACACTGTATCTCCTGGAGCCAACACTGTATCTCCTGGAGCCAACACTGTATCTCCTGGAGCCAACACTGTATCTCCTGGAGCCAACACTGTATCTCCTGGAGCCAACACTGTATCTCCTGGAGCCAACACTGTATCTCCTGGAGCCAACACTGTATCTCCTGGAGCCAACACTGTATCTCCTGGAGCCAACACTGTATCTCCTGGAGCCAATACTGTATCTCCTGGAGCCAACACTGTATCTCCTGGAGCCAACACTGTATCTCCTGGAGCCAACACTGTACCTCCTGGAGCCAACACTGTATCTCCTGGAGCCAACACTGTATCTCCTGGAGCCAACACTGTATCTCCTTGAGCCAACACTGTATCTCCTGGAGCCAACACTGTATCTCCTTGAGCCAACACTGTATCTCCTTGAGCCAACACTGTATCTCCTTGAGCCAACACTGTATCTCCTTGAGCCAACACTGTTTCTCCTTGAGCCAACACTGTATCTCCTTGAGCCAACGTTGTATCTCCTTGAGCCAACTCTGTATCTCCTGGAGCCACACAGTATCTCCTGGAGCCAACACAGTATCTCCTGGAGCCAACACTGTATCTCCTGGAGCCAACACTGTATCTCCTGGAGCCAACACAGTATCTCCTGGAGCCAACACAGTATCTCCTGAAGCCGCAACAGTATCTCCTGGAGCCAACACAGTATCTCCTGGAGCCACACAGTATCTCCTGGAGCCAACACTGTATCTCCTGGAGCCAACACTGTATCTCCTGGAGCCAACACAGTATCTCCTGGAGCCAACACTGTATCTCCTGGAGCCAACACTGTATCTCCTGGAGCCAACACAGTATCTCCTGGAGCCACACAGTATCTCCTGGAGCCAACACAGTATCTCGTGGAGCCACACAGTATCTCCTGGAGCCAACACTGTATCTCCTGGAGCCAACACTGTATCTCCTGGAGCCAACACAGTATCTCCTGGAGCCAACACTGTATCTCCTGGAGCCAACACTGTATCTCCTGGAGCCACACAGTATCTCCTGGAGCCAACACTGTATCTCCTTGAGCCAACACAGTATCTCCTGGAGCCAACACAGTATCTCCTGGAGCCACACAGTATCTCCTGGAGCCAACACTGTATCTCCTGGAGCCAAAATTTTATCTCCTGGAGCCAACACTGTATCTCCTGGAGCCAACACTGTATCTCCTGGAGCCAACACTGTATCTCCTTGAGCCAACACTGTATCTCCTTGAGCCAACACTGTATCTCCTTGAGCCAACACTGTATCTCCTGGAGCCAACACTGTATCTCCTTGGGCCAACACTGTATCTCCTGGAGCCAACACAGTATCTCCTGGAGCCAACACAGTATCTCCTGGAGCCACACAGTATCTCCTCGGGCCAACACAGTATCTCCTTGTGCCAACACTGTATCTCCTTGAGCCAACACAGTATCTCCTGGAGCCAACACAGTATCTCCTGGAGCCACACAGTATCTCCTTGAGCCAACACTGTATCTCCTTGAGACAACACTGTATCTCCTGGAGCCAACACTGTATCTCCTGGAGCCAACACTGTATCTCCTGGAGCCAACACTGTATCTCCTGGAGCCAACACTGTATCTCCTGGAGCCAACACAGTATCTCCTGGAGCCACACAGTATCTCCTGGAGCCAACACTGTATCTCCTGGAGCCAACACAGTATCTCCTGGAGCCACACAATATCTCCTGGAGCCAACACTGTATCTCCTGGAGCCACACTGTATCTCCTGGAGCCAACACTGTATCTCCTGGAGCCAACACTGTATCTCCTTGAGCCAACACTGTATCTCCTGGAGCCAACACTGTATCTCCTGGAGCCAACACTGTATCTCCTGGAGCCAACACTGTACCTCCTGGAGCCATCACTGTATCTCCTTGAGCCAACACTGTATCTCCTTGAGCCAACACTGTATCTCCTGGAGCCAACACTGTATCTCCTGGAGCCAACACTGTACCTCCTGGAGCCAACACTGTATCTCCTGGAGCCAACACTGTATCTCCTGGAGCCAACACTGTATCTCCTGGAGCCAACACTGTATCTCCTGGGGCCAACACTGTATCTCCTGGAGCCAACACTGTATCTCCTGGAGCCAACACTGTATCTCCTGGAGCCAACACTGTATCTCCTGGAGCCAACACTGTATCTCCTGGAGCCAACACTGTATCTCCTGGAGCCAACACTGTATCTCCTGGAGCCAACACTGTATCTCCTGGAGCCAACACTGTATCTCCTGGAGCCAACACTGTATCTCCTGGAGCCAACACTGTATCTCCTGGAGCCAACACTGTATCTCCTGGAGCCAACACTGTATCTCCTGGAGCCAACACTGTATCTCCTGGAGCCAACACTGTATCTCCTGGAGCCAACACTGTATCTCCTGGAGCCAACACTGTATCTCCTGGAGCCAACACTGTATCTCCTGGAGCCAACACTGTATCTCCTGGAGCCAACACTGTATCTCCTGGAGCCAACACTGTATCTCCTGGAGCCAACACTGTATCTCCTGGAGCCAACACTGTATCTCCTGGAGCCAACACTGTATCTCCTGGAGCCAACACTGTATCTCCTGGAGCCAACACTGTATCTCCTGGAGCCAACACTGTATCTCCTGGAGCCAACACTGTATCTCCTGGAGCCAACACTGTATCTCCTGGAGCCAACACTGTATCTCCTGGAGCCAACACTGTATCTCCTGGAGCCAACACTGTATCTCCTGGAGCCAACACTGTATCTCCTGGAGCCAACACTGTATCTCCTTGAGCCAACACTGTATCTCCTGGAGCCAACACTGTATCTCCTGGAGCCAACACTGTATCTCCTGGAGCCACACAGTATCTCCTGGAGCCAACACTGTATCTCCTGGAGCCAACACTGTATCTCCTGGAGCCAACACTGTATCTCCTGGAGCCAACACTGTATCTCCTGGAGCCAACACTGTATCTCCTGGAGCCAACACTGTATCTCCTGGAGCCAACACTGTATCTCCTGGAGCCAACACTGTATCTCCTGGAGCCAACACTGTATCTCCTGGAGCCAACACTGTATCTCCTGGAGCCAACACTGTATCTCCTGGAGCCAACACTGTATCTCCTGGAGCCAACACTGTATCTCCTGGAGCCAACACTGTATCTCCTGGAGCCAACACTGTATCTCCTGGAGCCAACACTGTATCTCCTGGAGCCAACACTGTATCTCCTGGAGCCAACACTGTATCTCCTGGAGCCAACACTGTATCTCCTGGAGCCAACACTGTATCTCCTGGAGCCAACACTGTATCTCCTGGAGCCAACACTGTATCTCCTGGAGCCAACACTGTATCTCCTGGAGCCAACACTGTATCTCCTGGAGCCAACACTGTATCTCCTGGAGCCAACACTGTATCTCCTGGAGCCAACACTGTATCTCCTGGAGCCAACACTGTATCTCCTGGAGCCAACACTGTATCTCCTGGAGCCAACACTGTATCTCCTGGAGCCAACACTGTATCTCCTGGAGCCAACACTGTATCTCCTGGAGCCAACACTGTATCTCCTGGAGCAACACTGTATCTCCTGGAGCCAACACTGTATCTCCTGGAGCCAACACTGTATCTCCTGGAGCCAACACTGTATCTCCTGGAGCCAACACTGTATCTCCTGGAGCCAACACTGTATCTCCTGGAGCCAACACTGTATCTCCTGGAGCCAACACTGTATCTCCTGAGCCAACACTGTATCTCCTGGAGCCAACACTGTATCTCCTGGAGCCAACACTGTATCTCCTTGAGCCAACACTGTATCTCCTGGAGCCACACTGTATCTCCTGGAGCCAACACTGTATCTCCTGGAGCCAACACTGTATCTCCTGGAGCCAACACTGTATCTCCTGGAGCCAACACTGTATCTCCTGGAGCCAACACAGTATCTCCTGGAGCCAACACTGTATCTCCTGGAGCCAACACTGTATCTCCTGGAGCCAAACTGTATCTCCTGGAGCCAACACTGTATCTCCTGGAGCCAACACTGTATCTCCTGGAGCCAACACTGTATCTCCTGGAGCCAACACTGTATCTCCTGGAGCCAACACTGTATCTCCTGGAGCCAACACTGTATCTCCTGGAGCCAACACTGTATCTCCTGGAGCCAACACTGTATCTCCTGGAGCCAACAGTATCTCTGGAGCCAACACTGTATCTCCTGGAGCCAACACTGTATCTCCTGGAGCCAACACTGTTCTCCTTGAGCCAACACTGTATCTCCTGGAGCCAACACTGTATCTCCTGGAGCCAACACTGTATCTCCTGGAGCCACACTGTATCTCCTGGAGCCAACACTGTATCTCCTGGAGCCAACACTGTATCTCCTGGAGCGCCAACACTGATCTCCTGGAGCCAACACTGTATCTCCTGGAGCCAACACTGTATCTCCTGGAGCCACAATGTATCTCCTGGAGCCAACACTGTATCTCCTGGAGCCAACACTGTATCTCTGGAGCCAACACTGTATCTCCTGGAGCCAACACTGTATCTCCTGGAGCCAACACTGTATCTCCTGGAGCCAACACTGTATCTCCTGGAGCCAACAC